>JAESUZ010002837.1:600000-755913 GCA_017311185.1 Proteles cristata cristata
CGATCGTCCAGTTAGAGCAGTGGTTCCCAACTGCAGTGATTTTGCTCTTCCTCCTCCCCCCACCCAGGGGACATATGGCAATGTGTCTCCACATTTTTGGTTGCCACAACTGGAGGTGAATCTAATGGGCACAGGCCAGGGATGAGGCTAACCATCCTACAAGGCATGGGGCAGCCCCCACAACAAGGAAAGGGGCAGTCTGAATGTCAGACTGCCGAGGTCGAGAACCCTGATTTAGATCTGTAAACACATTCTCAGCTTGCATTTTCTAGACTAAGCAGGAACAGATTAGTAAGAAAGAGCTTTCTTCTTTTGTTGCCGTTTTTGTTCTTGAAAACTGGGCACCGAATTTGACAAGGGAGCTTCCTCCCTTTCATCCTGGATGCCCCCTGCCCCCCGCCCCACCTCTGTCAGTCAGTAAGGCTGACTGACTCCCCTGGGCTTCTCCTTCAGGCGTCGGCCTAGCACCCTAGTCTCTGTCACATCAGCCTGCCCTCATGGGTGGTGACAGGAGAGTGCAGGAGGGAGTTCTCCTCCTTCATGGAGGGTCCTCCCCTTCGGGGATGCCTGCTTCCAAGAGAGCATTCTCCACGAGACCTCAGCCATCACTCATCCCTCTCATGAGAAGCGACTCCTCCCAACACCCTCATGTTTTCCAACTGGAAGGAAACTTTGAAATCATTTTGTTCCCTGCACCCCTTTTGAGGTCTCTGCCTTTTAGAGAAAGGGAAAATGAAGCCCAAGGTCACTTGGGAGCATCCAAATTAGATCTGTGTCTCTTAACCTGTCCCTTCTCCCCAGAAATGTCTCCACGGCATCCTCTGTCCACATTTCTCCAGACCACTGGTGCAGACTGGTGCTGGGCATGCTTTTCCCAACCCTGTCCTTGGGTTAATGGGCCAGAACGGCCAGGTCCAAGTCATTTTGCTGGGATTAGATTTCTGGGCTCAGATAATGGCACCAAGATGCTACACGCCCAGAGTGTCAGGAAATGATGTGGTTGAATGACTCCAACATAAAAGTCAAACCAGTCCGGCGAAAGCAGCCCTGGACGTCTAGGGCTCGATGCAGAGTGCCTGCAACTTTTGATAGCTTCCATTGTGTCAAAAGAACTAGCAACAATTCTACCCGCAGAAAATGACTCTATTATATGTGTATTCTCCAATCACGACCAAAAGGAAACATGCCCACAAACAACTCCCCCTCCCCAAGGCAAAACCCAACAACAGGCTGTCAAACTAAGTAGATCAGCTGTTTTCAAGTTCTTCCTTTAATATCTCTTTGCTATTGTTCACTCCCTTTGTCAGCGGCTGGTACTCACTAGCAGACAAGTGGTAATTGCTGCCAGAGGCTTAAGGAAATTTATGCAAGAAGAGCTAAACATGGAGAGAAATGGTATCCAGGAACTGTCTTTCTGCATGTTGGGGACATGAGCACACACAAGGGACAGAGAGGAAAGCTACATTGGTCCAGCTCCTAGCCCCTCGGTGTCTATTTCACTTTATTTTGGACTGATGCATATAAATTCTCATGAACATGCTGTTTAATGAGACGAGAGGACTATAACGCAGGCACGTTCGCCTTCATACATCGCTTCTCTGCTCCCAGCCTTAACACTGACTCCCCAAGCCCCGTGCACAGAATCCCTGCTTATTTGGAGCATCCGGAAGGAACAGTAATGGAGGGATGGCAGCCACGATTAGACTGTAAACTGCAGTAAGTGAAGGGCCATGTGTTTCAGGATGTGTTTCTGGCGAAAAAAAAAAAAAAACAACAACACCCAAAAAAACAAAAACAAAAACCAGCATAACCTTTAACATATCTGAATTCAAAAATCACTTTGTGTCCCTGCTGCCTCTACCTTTGCAATTGCTTAGGACTGTGGTAGCACCCACAAATTTCTCCGCCTCCAGACTTGCCTTAATCTGACCCATGCTGCAGCAAAACTGTCCATCCTCAAAAACAGATCACATTGGGGGATTGCAAGCCCTCCTTTGCAATACAGTCTTCCTTGGCTCCTTATTGCCTTTCAGATAGAATCTGGACTCTTTTGCAGGGCATGAAAAGATTTCCTTGCCTGAGACCTGCTTACTCCTGACTCAGAGTTTTCTATCCTTCTGTTCCCAGCCTCTGATGCAGTCTTGCGGAATATCTGACATTCCTATTCCTTTCTCGGTTGACTCTGAATACCTTCCATGATCAGCTAAGATCACTTCCCAAGAAAGCTTGTTATGATTTCCATCTACTCGGGGTCCTTGGCAGCAAAGTGCATGGTTTTTTAAGAGAATGGATTTTGGTGTCAGATAAGACCTAGGCTTGGATCTTGGTTTGATCACTTATTGACCACATGAGCTTCAGCAAGTTACATGACATCTCTGACTCCTCAGCTTCTTCCACTACAAAGTAGGAATAGACTGTGACCTGTTGGGTCACTTGAAAGGGTTAGTTGAGACTGTGCAGCAGATCGATCACCAGCTCCCAGGCAGTGTCCTGGGCAGCAGGCCACTCACAGGAGCTCCCTCTCTGCTTCTCGGTCCAGGTTTTACTACGGATCTCCCAGAGAGTAGAGGCTGAGCACAGGATCCAGCCCAGAGTCAGCCCCAGCTGCAAATTTGTGAATGAGTACGGTGGAGAATGAGCACATTTATTCACTAGAGTAGAACCCCGGGGATCCAGGTTTTACTCTTGACTTTAGCACAAATCAGTTGCGGACATTAGGCTAGTTGTCAGGAACAGGAATGCAGAAAGAGCCCAGGAATCAACCTGTGGGCAGAATCTGCCACATCGGAGATGTGTTACTTCACCATGCGTTAGCGCCTCTCAAAACCTCAGCTTCCTCAGCTGTGGAATCAGAACACTGCCTACCTGTCATGAGGATAATAGGCACATCACGTTCTTATTGGCAAATATTACCCTCCCTTTCCTGTGTTTTCCTGTTTTGCTTGGCAGAGTCCCCGAGTGGAGAGCCATGCTGATAACACTGTGGGCCCTGGACTGGAGCCTGTCCCCCTCCCGAGAGCCTCTCTGCCCCCTCACCTGCACACCCAGCCGCTGCCTGGGATGCCTTGGGGAGCAAGGCATTGGGAATTACTCTGTACATGAAATGCTGACGTTGTCATTTCTGTTCTTTTATAAAAGCGGGAGGCAGTCGGCTCTGCAGAATGTTGTATAAATATCCAGATAAAAAGATTAGCGAGAGATTCCTGAGAGCATTGGTGCTTCTAAAGTGAGCCTGCTTTGAGGCAGGGAAGGGGATGGCATCTCAGCGCCCGCCTCTGTTGCTGTCAGGTTAATGACATTCCTCCCCGACCTGGGAACAGAGGCTGACATGCTCACGTCCCCCAGGCAGTGGCTTACTGAAAGGATGGCAGAGGTGTGTGACCCAAGCGGCTGACAGTGTCAGGAGAATAGGGGAGACCCTCAGCCCAAGGGCTAACCAGGGCTGTTTGTCCCTTAATTATGTATTTATTGTTGCTGGGGATAGAAAGTAGACCCCGCTGCTGGCAGAGGCTTGTTTTACTTCTAGCAGTAACCCATTCCTGTCCTCTTTGGAAAGGGCTCGTACACCCAGTTAGCTCATCAGATCTCCAGTCAAATGGGCTTGTTGGCAAACGCAGCAGTGACTCTGCTTTATTTTAGCAGCTGCACCTCTGGCACTGCCGCCGGCCCTCTTCCTGGAAAGGCAAGGTGTGTACTGGAATGAGTGTGAGCTCTGCAGGGGGCTGACTGTGGGGCCCTGGATCTCAGTCCTCTCTTCTGTCCAGTGGGGACAGTGCACAAAGCTCATAGGCTCCAGGGGAGAGCCGTCCTTCTGTTTGTCCACATATGTGTGCATTTGTGTCTTCTTCAGCCTGGAATGCTCCCTGCACTTTCCACTCCCACACCCGTTTGCCCAGTAAATGCTTACTTCTTTCTCCCTCCCTAGCTTCCTCCCTCCCTCCATTCCTTCCTTCCTTACTCCCCTTTCCCCCTCCCTTCCTTTCTCTCTCCCTCCCTTCCTCCCTCCCTCCCTTTCTCTCTCCCTCCCTTCCTCTCTCCCTCCCTCTATTCCTTCCTCCCTCTCCATTCCTCCCTCCCACCTCCCTCCTTCCTTCCTCTCTCCATTCCTCCCTCCCTTCCTCCCTCCCTTCCCTCCTTCCTTAAGCCTTCCCAGACTCCCCTCCATTGGATTCCCACCCCTATGCTTTGCTTTATACCAACATGCACCACAGGGCTTTGTTCTTGCCCATTTGCTCATCTGCCTCACCTTCTAGGCCATCCTCAAGAGCAGGGACAAGTCCATTCTCCTCTCTGTCCCCAGCGGATAGGGACTCTTCAGGAACACTGATTAATGAATTAACGGGGAGAATGGGCTGTGTTTAGTTTACCATTGCTAGCTGAGGGCCCTGCGGTACCCTGGAACTGTCTGGGGTAGAGAAAGAAGGTGCATGTACCTAAGGAGCAAGAGTAGTCTCATTTCTGCGGTTTCTGTGTGCCCAGGAATGGGCCGGAAGGTGCGGGAGACCAGGAGCTGAGGCCTTCAGGGAGAGGTGAAAGATGGAGCATCTGGCTGGATGCTGGGGAGATGGTGATGATGCGGGCTGTTCACAAGGCCCATTGACCTGGGACTTACTAGTCCCGGACAAGGCAGAGCTGCACTGCCCGCTTGATGAGAAAACAGACTCTGGAGGAATGGGTAGGTCTTTACCAGATCCTCTGGCAGTGATAGATCCTGAAACTAATAGAACATTGCTTCTTTGAGGCTCCTCCTTCTTCTCCACCAAGTGCCTCCCAGAGGTCTCTGCTTTTGGGGGAGGATTCAAAGAGGTCCTCGGAGCTGTTCCAAATCCTCTAGGTACCTGGGTTTATGTTCGCCTGGCTGGGCTTGGGGATTCTTCTGCACAGCACCTGGGAAGGTCTGGGAGAAACCAGAACTCGCTAGGTGCCCCGGGAGTCGGGACAAAATTGTCTGGAGTGGGAGAAGGTGACATGGGGAGCTTTCAAAAACTAGACTTTCCGGGCCATCTAGACTCTGCCTTGGAGGGTCGGGTCGCTGGAGAAAAAACGAGGCTCCTAGAAGTGATCACCGAGAATCCCAGCTGCTCACAGGTGTAGGCTGTGAAAGAAATAGTGTTGTTTTGTGTGGGTGGGTGCGCATGTGTGTTTAACAGCAAACATCCACTTTGAAAGGAGTCAGATTGGAAATGTCACTTAAGCTGACTGACAGATATTCATTATGGAGACGTGGCGTCACATCTCCCTGTATCTGCTGAATCCAGGACTAACTCACCCATTGTCACTAACCCCACTCTCTCTGCACGTGAGATTCAACAGAACAAGGTGATGGCCAAGGGCTTGGCCATCAGAGCTATTAGTGAGGCTACCCCCGGAGGGGGCACACGCCTGGGTAGGGGAAGTAGCTCATCAAGTCAGCCCCCAGAAGACCTGGGCATCCATGCAGGTGGATGTTGGCCACTGGTAGAGCGCTGGGCGAGCACCCCAGCCAGGCTCGTGCACTGGCCGCTTAGCCACTGCTTACTGTCCAATCTGCTGAGTTCCCTGCCTCAGACCCCATCCTGGGGGAGCTGACTCCCAGAAACCTGAACCACGTTCCCACAGGAGAAGGTCCAAAGCCAGAACTTGTCCTGTGCTCATTGCGCCCAGACACGGAGGCCTTTTGTGCTCTTTCAGCATCCCATTTAGGCCATTTTGTTTATGCCTAGTGTCTCCAGCTGTCACCTTGGCTTTGGAATCTTAGTTCTTTTTTTTTTAAGTTTATGTATTAATTTTTGGGGGGGAGAGAGAGAATGAGCAGGGGAGGGAGAGAGAGAGAGGAAGAAAGAGGATCCCAAGTAAACTGCAAACTATTAGTGTGGAGCCCAACGCAGGGCTCAAGCTGTGAACCACTCAAGCTGTGAACGGAGCCAAAAGCAAGAATCGGATGTTTAACCAACTGAGCCACCCAGCTGCCCCGTGGAATATTAGACATTTTATCTGTCACTTGGAAAACAACAGGAAGGTCTTTGCATGAATTCTCCAGAGTCTCCTTCATTCAAAAGTCATTTAAAGAAGAAAAAGTCCATTTTAGCTACCTTGCTAAATATTGATAGGAACTTTGGTAAGGCTGGAGGCAGCCAGGGCTCTGAGATAACACAGCCTCATTCTCATAGCCTTTTATTCAGATATGCCTAACACTTCATGGAGTTTAAAATTCCTTGTTACAACTTTTGATACAAGACCCACTTTTATATACTGGATATGTGAGATCATTTGAATCATGTGTATAAACCTCATGAGTAAAATGAGGATGGGGAGGAAAAATTCAAACATGTAAGGGGCCCCTGTGTAGCAAACATTTAAAATGTGACCATTCTGGGGCACCTGGGGGGCTCAGTCCGTTAAGTGTCTGACTTTGGCTCGGGTCATGATCTCATTCGTGGAATCGAGCCCCGAGTCAGGCTCTCTGCTGTCAACATAGAGCCTGCTTCAGATCCTCTGTTCTCCTCTCTCTCTGCCCCTCCCCCACGCATTCTCTCTCTCTCTCTCTCTCTCTCTCAAAACTAAATAAACATTAAAATACAAATAATAAAAAATGTAATGTGATCATCCTATTATCCCAACAGGGATAATATAGGGCTACATGATCCCCATTTCTCAGCTCAGAAAACTGAAATTTAGAGACGTTAAGTGCACAGTCCAAGGCCATCAAGTGTTCAGCGGCAGAGCCGCCGTCTGCCTCCTGAATGGTGTCCTTCCCACTGTGTCATATAAGCTCATTCATGCAGAGCTCCTGTTTTCCCACCCGCCATATATCTCAGAGTTCACCACCACACTTGTATGTGCATCCTTCACTCAACAATATAAAGGCATCGTGGTGATGTCAGTTACACACCAAAATGATGGAGAGTGAATCTGTTTTCCCTTTGGCATACATGATAAATTTGTAAATAAGTTTCCATGAAAGAGAAAAAGGTTTCAGCACAGGCTAGGATGAAACCTGATATCAATTAATATAACTGGGTATCAATAAACTCATAGAAATGGGCACCAGTGGTATGACACTTACTTGACTTCTGAAAAACTTTACCAAATTTTGGAGAATTCCATAACTTTGGATTTCCTTTTTCTTATTTATTTTTTTTATTTTTTTATGTTTTATTTATTTCTAGGAGAGAGAGAGAGAGACAGCGTGAGCAGGGGAGGGTCAGAGAGAGAGGGAGTCACAGACTGAAACAGGCTCCAGGCTCTGAGCTGGCAGTCATCACAGAGCCTGACGCGGGGCTCGAACCCATGAACTGAGAGATCATGACCTAAGCGAAAGTCAGACGCTTAACTGACTAAGCCACCCAGGTGCCCCATTTCTTTTCTTTTTTTAATGCTTACTTATCTTTGAGAGAGGGAGACACAGAGTGAGCAGTGGAGGGGCAGAGTGCGAGGGAGAGAGAATCCCAAGCAAGCTCCTCTCTGTCAGCACAGAGCCCGATGTGGGGCTCAAACTCATTAACTGTGAGATTGTGACCTGAGCTGAAGTCAGACGCTTAACCGACTGAGCACCCAGGTGCCCCTTCTTCTTCTTTTCCTTTATTCCCCCAAATCTCAGGTATCCTAAGGCTTAACACTTTATTTCCTAAACTTATCTTTCCCTGTGATCTGTTTATATGTTTTTCTTAATTTTTTTCATGTGTATTTATTTATTTCAAGAGAGAGAGACAGAACATGAGCAGGGGAGGGACAGAAAGAGGGAGAGAGAGAGAATGCTAAGCAGGATCTGTGCTGTTAGTGCAGAGCCTGGCATGGGGCTCAGTCCACAAACTGCAAGATCATGACCTGAGCTGAAATCAAAAGCCGATGCTTAACAGACTGAGCCACCCAGGTGCTCCTGTTCATATGTTCAAAGTGGTTAAAAGTTTGGACTTTGGAGCCAAGTTGTAAGGATACAAATCATGGCTTCACTGCATGCTTAGCTGCATGTGAGTCAGGTTCACATTGACATTCCTCAGTTTTCTCCTCTGTAAAATGGGGATAGGAAAAAAATGAGAATTCTAGGATTGCTAGAAAAAATAATTTGTATAAATCAACTATGAAAGTATGCTAGATACTTTATTAGTAAGTACTTAATAAATGATGGCAGCTGTTATAATCTTATGGTTTTTTAAAAAATTTTAATGTTTTTAATTTATTTTTGAGAGAAGGAGAGAGCAAGACAGAGTGTGAGCAGGGGAGGGACAGAGAAAGAGGGAGACACAGAATCCAAAGCAGGCTTCAAGTTCTGAGCTGTTAACACAGACCCCAACGTGGGGCTCAAACTCACAAACTATGAGATCATGACCTGAGCCAAAGTCGGGCGCTTAACTGACTGAGCCACCCAGATGCCCCATAATCTGATGTTTTATAATCACAAATATAGTTAAAAAACAAGGTGACATTTTATATTTAGCAGTTGGATAGTCCCTTAAACAGGGTAAGGGAATTTGTTTCTTCCCTTACTGGCCTACAGAAATGAGGGTCCCTGCTATCTCTGTGAAGGTTTGGGGGCTGGTTCCTCTCCATCCCCAGGTGACCATCACCTCTCTCTACATATGCCCATTTGCCATCTCTGTGATGGTGGAAGTGCCTTCCCACACTGGAATGTTGGGACAGGGAGCCTGGGGGTCATGGTTCGTGCTCACTTGGGCACCTATAATGGCAAGTCTCATGGTAAAGCCCATAACTGGGCATCTCTCAGTCTTCCCTCATTGCTGCAGTGTGTGTGTGTGTGTGTGTGTGTGTGTGTGTGTGTGTGTGTGTGTGTGTGTGTGTGTGTGTAGTCTTCATGCATCAGAAAGGTTAGGACTATACCCCAGCCAGTCTGGAAGAATCTCAGGGAACCAAGGGAACCCTTAGATTTGGCTTTGTCTGATAATGCTTAAGTCCAAGGGCCGCGGGAATCCTGCAAGATTTTTATTTATTATTATTATTTTTTAATGTTTTTTTTTATTTATTTCTAGGAGAGAGAGAGAGACAGCCTGAGCAGGGGAGGGTCAGAGAGAGAGGGAGTCACAGGCTGAAACAGGCTCCAGACTCTGAGCTGGCAGTCAGCACAGAGCCCGACGTGGGGCCCGAACCCACGAACCGCGAGATCATGACCTAAGCGAAAGTCGGACGCTTAACCGACTAAGCCACCCAGGCGCCCCTAATCCTGCAAGATTTTTAATTCCAACTTTATTCATGTAGATACATAGGTTTATGTAGATTTGATTAATAAGGTCTTTTAGAACAACAATATACAACTTACATGCCATATACCAAATTTTAACCACAAATATGTTAATTTGCATTACCAGATCACTTCGTGTGGTTCTGGGAACCCTTCTCCCAGTAGTAGGGTTATCTGTCACATCAGAACTTACTGAAAATGAGTCATTGGTTATGAAGGCTGCATCTTTGCACTGATTGTTTTAGGTTTATTTGTTTTGAGGGAGAGGGAGAGAATGAACAGGGACGGGGCAAAGAGAGAGGGAGAGAGAAAATCCCTAGCAGGCTCCATACTGTCAGTACAGAGCCCAACACGGGGCTCAAACCCACAAACCGTGAAATCATGACCTGAGATGAAATCAAGAGTCAGATGCTTAACCAACTGAGCCACCCAGGTGCCCCTGCACTGAAATTTTTAAAAAAGATAACTTCATGTCTGAGCTCCTACATCTGTGGAATTAGAGTTTCATGGCACAGAAACACAGTCTCATGTTCTATCAGGAGTGAGGCAGGGAGAAGGTGCGTGACTCCCAGCATGGCCCAGTGGTTGGTTGTATAATTATAACCAAATGTGTAACTCATCAGAGTCATGATAATATCACACATCAGAGTAGAATTGGCACCTATTGTCTGGTTTAACTCTTCTTATAGTTTTTTTTTTTTTTTTTTAATTTCTAGGAGAGAGAGACAGCGTGAGCAGGGGAGGGTCAGAGAGAGAGGGAGTCACAGACTGAAACAGGCTCCAGGCTCTGAGCTGGCAGTCAGCACAGAGCCCGACGCGGGGCTCGAACCCACGAACCACGAGATCATGACCTAAGCGAAAGTCGGACGCTTAACCGACTAAGCCACCCAGGCGCCCCTTAACTCTTCTTGTCTGACTTCTGAATGTATAGTAAGGGCACAACCCACGGTTACAAACTTTCAAGCTCAGTTTTCCAGCTACTCCCTTTTCAGATTTCTGCATCCGTTTAATTAAAGAATTATCCTGAGATTGCCAGATGAGCTATTGGAGACTGGCATCATTTGCAACTACTTCTCTGCATGAATCAGGGTTTTCTCGGTGTTCCGCAAGCCAAAGATAAGAGAGGAATAAATTATATTCTCGGTCTTCTGGTAGCCTCAATTTCAAAGGTTTTCTTATGTTTATCAAAATAGTCTGAGTTCTCATCCGTTATAAGTTAACAATACATGTTTTATATTGGGACTTATGATAGAAATGTATACTATTAAAATGCCACATTGCTATGTCGTCTATACTGGGGTCCCATGTGAGGGGCCATTCAAGAAAGGGAGTGTTTTTTTAAGTTTGGAAAGCCAGTTCTGAGACCTACCTTACAAACAGGGGCTGAGTCTGTTCCTTAGCCTCCCTGTCATTGTATCAATACTTACTGGTCAGTTGTCACATGCCAGGCACTGTTTCAGGCTCCTGGGACACAGCAGAAGACAAGACAGATGAGGTTGTTGCTCTCATGGGGTTTATAGTCTACTGAAAAAGAGACAGTCAACAAGCCAACAGATAAACAAGACCATGCCAGGTGTAGGTACCACAAATACAGCAGGGCGTCATGGAATTCTTCCCGCCTCTCCTGGTTCTCCCCGCTGGCCTCTCCTAGCAGGTGCCTTTGATCTTCCTGAGACAGCCCATCACGTGTCAGTGATGTGCTGTGGATGGTGCTTTCCTGGGCCACCAGTCTCCCAGCCTGAACACCCCTGAAGCTCCCTTGTCTCACTTCCCAGCGTCTCCATGTCCATCCAGTGCTGCGGTTCCTTCGCATCCCTCTCAGAGTGTAATAATGTCTAGACCTGCAGTGGCTCTACCTATGATGGGCACAGAACAAGACAATCTCATTCTTGAGCCCCTCTTTTCCACTCCCAAGTTTGCACACGCTTTTTCTCTGGTTTCCTAATACCATGGCCTCCTTTCTGACTTATAGTCAATTGCATTGCCCCAGAACCATCTCAGCTGTGGACGCTGACACATCTCTCCATCTCCTGGATGTTTGCGGTTTTGTGCTTAAACCTTAGTGCAGGACGTGGCAGGATGGTCTCAATTATGTCTTGTGATGATGACCAAAATATCAGTAATGGCCACTCAGAAAGACTGATGGCTTCCTCTCTCTTGGGCTTCTGCCAGTAAAGGTGGCCCTTGGAGCGTGTCAGTGTTCCTCACACTGCCTGGACCCTGCCTGGGGGACAGTGTTTTCCCAATGGCTGCCTTTCACTCTGTGAAGTGCCATTATCTTTGATCGGTTTCACAGTGGGCCCTTTTAGCATCAAACAGGGCCCAGTGGTTCAGACATTGTGGACTTGGGACATGTACTTATTATAATTCTATAGCTTTGGCACACCTGTGCCTAACCGCCTGTCCTCAGGTGGCTAAAGGCCTCCAGCACTTTAGGCTTAGAGGCTGGCTTTCAGACTTTAATGGGAAAAAATATTAAAAGGTACATTTAAGTGGTCGCAGCCTCCCACTGACCTTTTCACTCCCTCACAGCATTTCCCAAAATGACCGATTGCAAAACTGATTGCAAGGACCTCTGGTGCCAGTATCCGCACCTTCACCCACCTGCTGGGGAATTCTCCCTCTGGCCCATTTGCCCACGAAAGGACCCTGTCTCACCTGTGAACGCTTTTCAGGCATCTTCCCCATTCAAGTGCCTTCTGGATCCCTGAAAATTAAGGGATCATCTGCTTGCTATTAAGTCTAGTGCCTGCCCTCTGGAACTTTTAAGATTGTGTAGCTGTCCATCAGAATGGCCACCCCCTCTTCATGACAAACTAAGACACTCTGATCCTGTTAGTGTGCCCTCAGAAGAAAACATTCTATTCTTTCAATCAAACAATCTCATCTCTGTGTGTGTATAAATATCTATGTGCCCAGGTACCTGAAGCAATGGCCTCCATGGATATGAATTCATATTCTGCATCTTTATTTAGAAAAACCACCTGTTTCTTACAACGTAGACTATGGATTTCTGACCTCAAGGATTGAGCAAAATCTCACTTAAAAGCCAGAGTTCTAACAGGTGTCAGCTCTCCTCAGTTTCCCACCTGACCACCCTTGGAGCCAGCTGCAGACATGATAATATAACTCTGGCATGGCTCTTTTAAAAATCACTTATTAATGGCTTCAAGGTTACAGGATGAACTCTAAACATCTTAACTTGGCACTGAAGGTCTGCTATGACTGAATGTTCCCCTGTCCCCGCCCTCCCTCCAAGTCATATGTTCAAGCTTTAAGCCCCAGTGCGATAGCCCCAGGAGGGGAGACCTTTGGGAGGTGATTGGGTTTACATGAGGTTTTGAGGGGTGGATTCCCTGTGATGGAATTATTGCCCTTGTGAGAAAGGAAGAGACACCAGCACGTCCCCTCCCTGCCATGCGAGGGCACAGCAAGAAGGCAGGGAGCACACTCTCACCAGGAACCAAGTCAGCTGGCATCTTGATCTTGGACTTGTCAGCCTCTAGAACTGGGGTGTAAGCCCTCCAGTCCATGTGTATGTTGTAGCAGCCTGAGCAGACTGAGACAACTGGCTTGGACTGTCCACTACTCCTCTACCTACAGTCCTTATTCTGACCATGCAGAATTATTCCTAGAGCATGCTGTGCTGTTAACCTCTGTATGCCGTGGCACACAGTGTTCCCTCTACCTGAAAGGCCGTTGCTCTTTTCTTCATTTTGTGAAAGCCCCAGTTGAAATCCATTTCAAATAGCACCTCCTTCAGGAAGCTTTCCATGAATTTCTATTTTGGGACCCTCCCTGTCCTGGGCTCTCCTAACACCGAGTGTGTAGTCAGCTTAGCACTTAGCGCATTATATTGTAAGAACGGTACTCCTCTACCCTTCCACTAGAGGGCGGCATTGTGCCATATTTGCCTTTATATTTCTAATCTCGGAATGACTAATGGCGTCTGGAGCAAATAGACCAGCCAGGAACCAGTCAGGAAAACCACACTAGATATATCATCAGAAGGAATTTAACATAGAAACAGTGTCGAGACAGGTTCAGAGATGCCAGCGTGGCTCAGTCGGTTAAGCGTCCGACTCTTGATTTCGGCTCCGGTCTTGATCTCACAGTTTCATGAGTTCGAGCCCCGCATGGGCCCTGCACCAACAGCATGGCACCTGTTGGAGATTCTCCCTGCTTCTCTCCCCCTTCCCCACTTGCGTTCTCCCTGTTTCTGTCAGAATAAATAAATAAACTTAAAAAATAATAAAAAATGTTTAGACAGGTTTAAATGGAGCACACTGATGTAACCCAGAAATAAGAAACGCAAGAAATAGAAACTCGCCCCCAGAGCTGGAGGAACATAGGAAGAAGTGGATCATCAGCTTCTAGAAGCTCAGGAGAGGACCCTGTGGGGCCAGGGCTCGAGCCTTTGCAGAGGGACACTGCCTACTGCTGGGACATCGGAGTGGAGCAGTGAGCTGGCTCTGAGTGCTGAGAGGGACAGGAGCCCAGGACCAACTGCTGCTGCTGGGTGCCACCAGGTGGGGTCTCGGTGGCAGGGACAGCAAGCAAATCAGGAAGAAGATAGCCCCTTCTCCCTCCTTACTAATCTCCCCTGGTGTCACCTATTTGCAGAACAGTGAGAATAAGTAAGGGGTTTCCTGGGATGTGCACCTTTCAATGCTAAAACGGGGACAGTTGTCAGCAAACTGGGACAGTCGGTCCCCTTAGAGCCAGGAAGCAGGGGAGAAATGTGGTTTGCAGAGTCTCAGGCCCAGAAGTATAGAGCAGAGTGTAGAAAGGCGGTAGTGGGGTTGGGAGCAATAAGACTGTCACAATGAGTGATCAGTTATGCTGTCTGAATTTGCCTGGATAATTTGGAGAATGCTAGGACTGTGGGACTCTGGGTACTGGGGATGTTGTGGCTAGTTTATAATTTAAGGCCTTAAGCCAACATTCACCCAAAATTTCTGAGTTCCCAGCTGTCTTACCACAATCCCTTAAGCATCTGTGTCTGTTGGTGGCTCTCGTTAGACCTGTCCTGATTGTCCTGATCCCCTTCTGGAGCATTTTCCTAAGTTCTTCTGAGGTCAGATGCTCTTTGCTCCTCCCCAGGGCCTGAGGAGTAGCTAGCACCTGTTAGGGCCAGTAATGCATCCTGTGGTTAGTTATGTGGCTCTTTCCAAGAATAGCCCTTTGAGGAACTTGTACACAATAAAACGGGTCTTGCTCTTTAAAGTGTGGCCCATGGACTAACAGCACTGACATCACTTTGGGAGCTGGTAAGAAATGCAGAATCTTGGGGTGGGGGTGGGGGCGGGGGCTGGGTGGCTTAGTCGATTAAGTGTCCGACTTTCGCTTAGGTCATGATCTCGCGGTTCGTGGTTTCGAGCCCTGCATCGGGCTCTGTGCTGACTGCCAGCTCAGAGCCTGGAGACTGTTTCAGAGTCTGTGACTCCCTCTCTCTCTGACCCTCCCCTGCTCATGCTTTCTCTCTCTCTCTCTCTCTTAGAAATAAATAAAACATTAAAAAAATTAAAAAAAAAAAAAGAAATGCAGACTCTTGGGTCCTTCCTAAGTCTGAAGGAATCGGACTCTGCAGAGATTCCCCAGGTGGTTTGTACGCACGTTAAAATCTGAGAAGCATATGTCCAGAGTAGAGGCTTTCCACCCTGGCTGCTCTCTGGAATGACTTGGGGGAGCTAAAAGACCTTCTGATGCCTGGGTGATAACCTCAGAGAGTATCAGTTGGTTGGGCTGGGGCAGAAAGTGGTATTTGTAAAGCCCCAGGTGATTTTAATGGGCGGCCAGGATGGCAGACCACAGATGCCCACCCTGAATGCGATCAGAAGGCGCCATACTGTTCGCCAGCCAATTATCTCACTTTTGCTGTGTGTGAAGGCATAAGAATGAAAGGACAGAGCCCCAATTATCCTAGTTCTGCAGCAATTTAATGATATTTCTGGGGCTACAAGTGAGATCTCCCGACTCCCAATTCAAGTCCTATTGTGTAACTACCACTGAATCTTTATTGACATTTGTAGTCACTTATATATGAGAAGATGTCTTAAGGCTGTGTCAGCAGATAGCCTGAAGGATTTTACTGAAGAGCTACAAGAACTGTGTAGAGGTGAAGATCATGATCTGGATGAATCGTGAATGCAGAAGTTCAGCTGGGTATCCATTTCAGCAAGGGCCAATACTCACACACAGGAAGAACCTTAGTGGTCGCCTGAGTCTTTTTATTTCTTAAAGAGCCTAGCAGCTGGGTGTTGCCTGTTATACTTCCTATCAGATCAGTGCAACTCTGTTTAATTTAATAATCATTTATCAAGCATCTCTAGGCAGATCCGTATGAAGGTACAGAGATAAAAACATAGGACCACTGCTTCTAATCTTTGTTGTAGAGGGGAAAGCCATAGATAGATAGATAGATAGATTCCATTAGAGAAGAATAGAGAGAAATCAGTATGGGGCTTAAAGGGAAGTTGAGCCACATACAAGTTCAGACAAATTACCAAATGGGGTATTTTGGTGGAGGCTTGAGGATGGTCTTGAAGGAGAGGTTGGGTTTTCATGTGAACAGATGGTGAGAAGAGCAGTTCCAAAAGAGGGAATAGCATGAACAAAGGCCTGGATACAGAAGTGCTTGAGGAGGTGATACTGGTGAACAGTGGAAGGTGAGACTTGAGGGGTAGATTGGAGGCCATATATTGTGGAGTAGTGTGCATGCAGGGCCAGCGGTTAGAATGTAATTGAACAGGGGCAGTAGTGGAGGGTGGAGGGTGAATTAAGGTACATAGGCAAAATTAGAGGCAGGTAATAGACCACTATGCCAACCATCCAGATACAAGTAAGGTGATCTTGAAGTAAAGTGGTGTTTTGGGGAAAGGAAGGAAGGCATGATATGAAACTCATTGGATGTAGGCCTTAATGAGCTCATTTAGGAGAACATTTATGGGGTAAGTAGACATTGTGTTTACATTGGTTAATTGCAAGTACATTTCCCTGGAGCTAAATTACAGTAAACACTATTAAATCACAATTAAGGCCTATCTGGATATCTACACCCATTATGGATTTTGTGAGTTTTGGGACTGGGTTAATTTATTTCTGGATAGCACTGTTTTGTTTTGTTTTGTTTTGTTTTGTTTTCAAATCTCCCAATATTTGTAAAGCCAACTATAAACAGGAGCTCAGGGCCAACCTGGGTCCTCTGATTGAGCAAGACCCCAAATCCTTGGCCCTTCAGGATGTCTGCAGCTACCAGTGAGCCATGAGCAGAGTCCAGGGTCTAGATCAGCAGTTCTTCCCACCACTTGAGGATCTGACAGACCCCAAAGAGGGATGGAACCGTATCATCCTAATGAAGGCTTCCCTCACATGCCCTATCACCATCACACACAAGAGAGCGCAGAAAATCCACACCAAGCTAAAGCACATTTAACTTTCAGCTCAGCAGATTGGTATAGAAGATGAACAAGACCTGTAGGAACTGAGATATGATGTACTGATCCCTTCGGTTAGCATTTATTTTGCCTGAACCATTGAGCCACCGGTGCATGAAGTGTATGAAATATTGTGAAGTACAAACAGTGGGAAAGATACAAACTGATAGATTCAGATTCAAATCCCATCATTTTTTGCTTTGTGACCTCGGGAAGCTTGCTTATCTTCTCCAAGCCTTAGTTTCCTCATCTATAAAATGGACATAATAATAGTACTTGCCTCTCCAAGCTGTAGGAGGGTTAAATGAGTGCTTATATAAATGCATATACATATTTATATGACATAGGTATTACATAGGTACAAGTATATAAGTATACCTAATAGAGTAGGTGTATAATTTATATAAGTAATAGTTATAAGTTGTATATAACACTAATTACATAATATGTGAAAATTTATGTCTGTAAGTTGCTCTAAGAGCTCAGATCTTGCCAACTATAAGAAATCTTTCTTAGTAAACCTCAGGTTTATATATATTATGAAACAGTAATATATATATATTATAGATATTACAGATATACGTTACTATATAATAATATATGGCATATGTGTGTTATAAGATATATATTACATATATGTTACATAATAAAATATATAACAATATATACAATATTATACACATATTACAATATATACATATATTATATTACAATATATACATATATCACATTACAATATATACTATATTATATTTGTACTATATATATACATATATATATATCTTACACACGCACATACGTATTACCAGTCCCTGGAACATAGAGAACACTCAGTGAAATAGCAGTAATTGAAATAGTATTCTTTTTATTAGAGTCTTCTACAATGTGATGAAAGTCAGAATAACATAGTAAGAAGTCACAGAATTTGAAATCAGGCAGACCATCATCTGAGCCCAAGCATCTAGCATGAAGAGCTAGCTGTGCGATCTCTTGCTGGACACTTGCCTTTTTTGAACCCAGAGGTCACAACATTGTATAAACCTAAATGTCCATGGAGCTGGGTTTACTAGAAGAGGCTTTTTAGAGTTGATGAGATTAGAGCTTAGAGCAATTTATAGACCTAAATTAATGGAAAAGAATAAAAATCTGTATAAAGCACTGATGGCTGGAGTTAGTAATTCACATACATGAGATATAAAACACATTGGCCTGAAAGTAGGAGTCTTGCTGGAATGTATTCGGTGGGGAAAAATTACTGAGTTTACCTTGTGCCTCTTGGTCCTGAGTGCTTTACGTGTTTCAGCCTATTTTTTTAACGTTTATTTTATTTTTGAGAGAGAGACAGAGACAGAGCACAAGCAGGGGAGGGGCAGAGAGAGAGGGAGACCGAATCTGAAGCAGGCTCCAGGCTCTGAGTTGTCAGCACAGAGCCCAATGTGAGGCTTGAACTCACGAACTATGAGATCATGACCTGAGCTGAAGTTTGGACACTTAACGGACTGAGCCACCCAGGTGCCCCATCAGCCTGTTTGATATTGGATGCAAGAGTATGAGGTAGTGTGCTGCAGTGAATTCCCTTTAACCCATGAGTTAACTTGTCCAGGATCACGCAGCCAGGAACTGGTTGAGGCAGGACTAGAAGCCAGGCCTTGTGGGCCCAGAGCCTACACTGTGAGCCATCATATTCCACCAGTTCTGAGTTCCAATGAGAAAGAAAGGGATCTTTAGAATTATAGCCTTACAGTGTGGCAGTCCCAGGAAAACAGAGATTGCACCTTAATCATTGTTACCCTGCAGTGTCTGGCACATGGTGGGGACTTGATGAATGTTTGCTGAAAATGTGAATGGAAGCACCTAGAAGGGGTATCTCTTCACTGAATTGGAAGACTGTCCTGGGTGGGGTCTTCCAGAGTTCTACCTTGTGGCCAGTGGGATGGGTAGAACAATGCCAGGGCATAACAGGGCTCTCATAAGCTTCTAAAGTCTCTGGGAAAGATGATAATTTAGTTCACCCAAGGGACAGTGACAGCACTCTCTTGGGGCAAAGATGAATTTGTTGCAATAAAAAAAGATAGAAATGGTGTCATTTAATACCTTTCTAAAGTAACATAAACATATGTCACTGGTTACCTGATGCCTGGGAACAGCAGAAGGTTAAGGGCTTTGGAGGTTCACTCCCTTCTCCCATGTTGAATCCAGCTGCATTTGCCAAGTTGCCACAGGGGAAAGAGACTTCCTTTCCCCCATGGGATGGCCCTTCACAACCCTCCAGTGATGAGAAGGCTGTGGCTGAACTGCCATCTATCTTGGTTCACAGGAGAGAAGAACCATCTGCAACCAAAGCCATGAAAAACTAATAACTGGATTTGGACCTGATTCAGTGGGCTTCTAAGAGATCTCTAATAGAAGAAGAGTCATCTAAAAAGGAAACCTGCCTAGAGGGTTTCACAGTCAGAAGTTCAGTGCTCTCCAAGGTATAATGTGGTCTTCACCGATAGCTGCTCAAACATTGATCCTGACAGTGCTACAAAGTCCTCTCTGCCTAGAGGGGGCTTTGAAGGAGAAGGCTAGTGACTGGGATCTGAACGGCATTGGTAGGGACTGGTGCCGGCAGCAGACTGTACTACTATAGCAAGAATGAGAATGGCTTATGCAGAGGTGGCAAACACCTGAAATTTCTTAGCCAGGCCTCCATGCACTGGTTTATTTTGAACCACCACTAAGCCTGGGAAACAGTACTGGGCTTTTCACTTTATAGGTGAAGAAACCGAATCTCAGAGAGCAAGAGTCAAGACTAACTCCTGGTCGGCTTATCTTCTGCCTTTCATCATGCTGTTTGTACCTAAAATCATGACCATACATTTGATGGAGGCTACATAGTTCCTGCTGTACCAGTATCTGGGCCTTGTGCACACACACACACACACACACACACACACACACACACACACATGAAGACGTATTATATGTATGCCAGCTTCTTCCAACTACTACGTGATACTCTTTTATATCTATTTACCTTTTCTTACTTGTCCATATGCTAACTGTGGATACCTAGGTTGGCTCTGAGTCCTCACTATAGCAATCAGCACTTCAGAGAACCTGCACACGACTTTCTCTGGTATCTATTTCACAGTCTATTCTCTGGAATAGATGCATATGCATCCAACTACAGCAAATATATTCCAGAAATGGGGCTACTCAGTAATGTGGCAAAAATATATTTAATTTCATCTTTAGGGTGTTTTTTTTTAATGAGTAGATATCAATATAGCAGTTTTTAAAGGTAACATATGCGTCAGTGGTAATGTCTGGCTGATGCTGAAGATTTGGGGCTTTGCAGGAGCTTCCTGGTTGGCTCCAGACTCCTTCGCTGGGTGTAAATAAAGGAGAATTTTGATAGCATTCAACCCCTCATACGCAGTCTTCATCTTGCTGCCCATAGGGCACTCCAGTGTCTGGAACGGCTGTCGTCCAGAAGACTGTGTCTCATTTGGCTTTCTGGTCGACCATGGGCTTGCTCTTGGGTTCAGTGTTATGAACATACTGAGATCCCCTGCCTGCTGTGACTGACTCAGGATGTGGTTCTATGTAAATCTAGATTTTCCTGGGTCATATAAGATGACAGGAATTGTGTCTCTCCTGCCACTCACAAAACCAGCTGTATTTTGATATAACTTAGCAAGTGTATCTAGGTCAAAACTTGATTATGTTCTTTCTACATCTAGGGAGAGTAAAAGAACAAAATGCTTAACCAGCCACATAGGTCGTCCTTCATCTTTGAAGGCCAGAAACAGGTATCTGGAGGGGAGTTGAGATGATAAAAGTAGCTCCAGTTATCCCCTTTCTCTTAACTATAATGGACCAGCATGCCTTTTATCCCTCTTCCTCCCATCTCCACAATGGCACTTTGGGGACAAGCAAAGAGAAGGCAGAATGGAAAAGGACAGAAAAATGAGGCTGGGAAGGAGCTGCTCCAAAGAGGAGAGTTTCTAAGTTCAACAGAGCACGGAATCTTCACTTTCCCTTTTGTCTCCTCTTCAGGCTCTTTTCTGTCTTCCAGAGCAAAATCCTGACAGTGTGCCATACACTTGCAAAAGGATAATTACATCTGTCCCCTCCAAGAGCAGGGAGGAGCCTGATGTGGATGCAAATGGGGCTAAGTGCCCGCATATGCATAAACACTGACAGCTCCTGAATTAAATCAGAGCAGAAATGTCTTTGACCAGAACTTTCCCAGAGCTCAATTCTACTTTGGGTCAGAGAAAGATCCAAAAATTAACAACCAGTCTTCCCAGAGATGTTCTCTTCCAAAGGAATAGAAATGACTGAAGGCACCTCAAGAAAAGGGTGGCCCAGAACTTAACACCAGGCTTGAAAGGCTTGAACCAAAGCTGGGGAGTGGAGGGAGGATCAGCAGATATGGTGGAACTTCCCTGATGCTTGAGGAGACACTGAATCCACTAGAGAGCTAGGAGGGATCCTCGAGCAGTGCGCTCACAACCTATTTCCATCTCCTATGTGGGCAAAAGTTCTCCATTATCTAGTGGGTAGTGAAACAGGACCCCCAAACTCCAGACTGTGGGGGAGGAGAGGGGCAACATAATTTATGCTCAAATGTAAATACAAGATCATTAGTATTTTCTCAAAAGGACAGCCAAATTCCTAAGCACTTACTTTTGAAATGCAAATATGTTATAAACCACCACCAGGGAGATGCTGTAAGAAAATATGACACTCCTAGATGCTTAGCTGTTAGAAAAGGGAGGACCACATGATTGCGGGCAGGCCCAACTGGGACTCATTTCCGCATCATATTCACGCCAATAACAGGTTGATGGGCCTCGTTTTATTTTGACAAGAAAAAAGGGCAAAAGAGAAGAGAAAGTTGATGCCAAGGAGAGAGGGTCACCCCACTTCGAGAGAATAGCTCTTGAAATAAGAGTTGAAAGAAGCATTTAGGAGTTACTAAAGAAATGACAATATGGAGTATTCATGTTTGGATAAGCCATCATGTGGTAGAAGACCTTAGCTACCAGCCAAGATAAAATCCGCGGAGGTAAGGTGTCAGCTTAATATAAAGGAAAATTTTTGGGACACCTGGGTGGCTCACTCAGTTAAGCGTCTGACTTCAGCTCAGGTCATGATCTCGTGGCTTGTGAGTTCAAGCCCCTCATCGGGCTCTTTGCTGAGAGCACAGAGTCAGCTTCAGATCCTCTGTCCCTCTCTCTCTTATTGCCCCTCCTCTGCTCGCTTGCTCTCTCTCTCTCAAAAAATAAATAGCTTTTTTTTTTAAAGTAGAGCTTTTTAACATGTGGGATACAGTTTTTTTTTTAAAGTCAATTATAGGAAGAGCTGCCTATGAATGCACTGAAATCTCAGTTTTGGCTGTGTTTAAGCAGAATCCCCCTCCCTCTCAGTGATTCTAGAGAACAGATTTCTGCTTTGAGTTGAAAGTTAGATGCTATGTGATATTCTCTAATTCTAAAATGATTATGTTTCTATAGATAAAAAGAAAATCAATGAACAGCTCTGAGTAAAAATGTTTTACATGATGCCCTGCCTTGAAGCAATTACACCGCGTTCTGTTCCCAGTCTTCCCCACAGCCCAGGCGGTTCCCCTTACTCTCTCTCTGTCCTCCGCGTGGCTGCTGCTTCCTGCCCAGGAATCTCTCTCCTCCAAATGACTGTAAGGCTGTACGGGACACGGCAATGTCAGCTATCTCCCCATCCATACTGTCTCTGAGAATAAGCGAAGGTAATCTTATTTGGGACTTCCCCCCCCACTATTGTTCATAGTGGGAACAGACCCACGAACAAGGAAAGGAAAGAGTCAGCATTTTCAGAATCCTACAATGGACTCATCTCCTAGCTACCTGACCATTTCTTACACGATTTGCAATAAATTCAGACCTTTCTGCCTTTTTAAAAAATAATTGAAAGTGAATCTAATCGACCTTCTCCTCACCGTTAAACCCCATCCTTTTCATGACTATGTGGAGTCTCCTTCTCAGGCAAGGCCCTTCTCTTTAACGTGTAGCCCTGAAGTCAGGCAGGGTCAAGCTATCAGTGGAAGCTAGTGGTTGTTGTAGTTCATTCTGGTTTAACTCAATCACATCCATCTCAGAAAACTCCAGGCTGGGAAGAAATTGGTTATTTTTTTTTGGGGGGGTGGGCGCATAACTGCTGTATTCCAGGCTCTAAGACAGACCCATTTGATCCCTATTCATTTAAGCCATTACAATGACTTTATATATATATATAATATAGAATATATATTATATTATATAGAATATATATTATATTGTATTGTATTGTATTGTATTATATTATATTATATTATATTATATTATATTATATTATATTATATAGATGTTCATAGTGGGAACAGACCCGCGAACATATATAGATGAACATATATAGAATTATACGAACATATATAGATGAACATATATAGAATTATATTACATAGAATATATATTATATAGAATATATATATTAATATTTATTTACTTTTAAGAGAGAGAGAGACAGAGCACAAGCAGGGGAGGGGCAGAGAGAGAGGGAAGCACAAAATCTGAAGCAGGCTATAGGCTCTAAGCTGTCAGCACGGAAACGTGGGGCTTGAATTCACAAACCACAAGATCATGACCTGAGCTGAAGTTGGACGCTCAACTGACTGAACCACCCAGGCACCCCCATTGCAATGACTTTAAAAATAGAAGTTTCCTCTACTAGAATCCTTCTCCCTTTATTTCGAGCAGCGAGTGCCCCTTGGGAGCCCTGAGCTCTGAGAAGACCAAGGCTGGTCCGAGTGTTCCAATCTTCAGGATCTTTGTTCTCGGCACTGTTCCCCTCTCATTGGGAGTGGGCAATGAGGCCTCCCAAGGGGGGCTGAAAGGAATGTACTTCATCAGTGCATATGTAAGCAGCACCGTAATGCATCACCCTCTGTTTCCAGCTCATGTTCTCTCACATCATCGTTTCATACTTCACACCAAGTTCACCTCTATGCTCACATTCCATTCTAAGAGGCATCCAGAGAAAAGGAGCTACTGAGGCTGCCAGGGAGCCTTCATTAGTCATCTGTGTAGTCTCCTTGGACATCTCATGCAAGAAGCTGACCTCTTCCTTAAGTATTTCTGTCGTAGGACAGCACCTTCCCAGGAGCCTAAAAGGTTTCCAGATGGAGTTGAGTTCTTTTCGTGTTGTGACAGAATCCCCCACCCACCCCACCCCTACCTCGTATGCTGAGCTTCAGTGGACCAAATGCATATCCAAGTTGTATAACCTTATCTGTAGACTAAGGGGGTAGGTAAGGACTACATATCACCAGATAAAAAGAAACCCACAATAGGCTATCATATGGGGGTTCTTACTTAACAGATAAGGGTGTTAGAGTTGAAGCAGGACCTAGTCCCATGGGACTAAAGTAAATACTAGCAAACAGGCAGTCATTGACCCCATCTTCTGTTCTTGATGTAAGGAGCTTAGTGTTGGGCCTCAAATTGTGATTATATCCTATGAGGCAAACCCACACCCAGTAGTGGCATCGTATTCCCATTTCATAGATAAGGCAATGGAGGCTTGTAGAATTTCAGTAAGTTTGTCAGGGCTGTGTGACTCCAGAGCCACGTTAAATGTTCATATTCTTTATAACGCAGAGAAAAGAAACCCATCCCTTCAATAGTCCACACGATTCAAAGCCACTTATGTATCCAACCCCTGTACAAAGATTTTCAGGCTACTGCAATACATAAAGCTTTCTCCATTTTCTGTGCCACATAATTTAGCACCTAATTATATATTGTCTTATAATTTTCTCCTAATTGCTTCAAGTGTGTTTGTTCTGCTTCTCCATTAAGTTCATCACGGCAATCTTTGAGGATGGAATTTTCCTTTTAGTGATTTATCTCCTTTCCCACTCTGTCTTTTTCCTACTCCACCCTTAGGACATGAACATCAAGATCATAAGAGCTGGTCTAGTCTGCACTCTACTTGGTGCTCAGGGGTGTAGGCGAGATAGGGGTTGGTGGTAAGAGCATGTGAAGGAAGGTAGAACATCTGTGCTTTGGCCCCTCCTTTCCTCCTGGCCATCTGCCCTCTCTGGGTTTGTTTCCTCATTGATTAAACAAGCGCCTTGATCTAGATGATCCCCATCGTTCCTCCAGCCCCATGAATCTATCTCTGTTAAAGGGAAAGGGGACCCTCATGAAGAAACTCAAGCCAAGATCACTGAACCCTGCATCTGGTTGGTGGACCAGTACTTGAGACAAATGCTGTAGCCTCAGCTTGAGAAATGGATCGCGGCACCCCTAGTCATGACTCACTCCCACAGGGATGTCTCTGTGCCCTGCACACGTGCCATGAAGGTGGCAAATACATAAACCCATGGGAAGATTCTAAGAGTCACACTTAGGTAAGCTCTACGGGGTCGCTGAATTTCGAGGGACAGCCAGAGAAAATGTCCTTCTTCTGAGGAGTGAACTATAAAAGGTCACCTTGATCACTGCACTGTGTCAATCTAATCAACTGCACTGATCATTAAAAGCTAAAAGCTTGGATTCCCCAAAAGGGAATTGATACACTGCATAGGTACCTCTCCAGGGACCCATCATAATTCAACATTAGTTAAATGTACCTTTAAAGCATCCGTGTAGTTAATGGAATTTTGTTGGGGTTTGAGGTTTTTCCCGAGTTGTTTAAATTGCCTCCACCGTGAATGACTTCCCGAATTAAAAATTAAATGGACTTTCAAGTATTTAATTAGGTATATCTATTACTGAAGTGGAGAAAACAACTGAAATTCACCTTAGAACTCTTTTAAAGGAATACAGTATGTCTTCAAGATTCCATTTTGTTGATACAGTTATATATAGCTGCTTTTGGGGATAAAACAGTAGCCAGGAATTTTCTTTTGTGGTTCTTTCATTCCTAGATTTTACAGTCTTAAAGGCACCTGAGCGTTTCAGCCTGCTGAGGCCTTTAAACACTTGTGAATCTCACAAAAACCCATGATGAGATTATAAAGTGGATGTAGAATGAGGGAAAGTGGTGGTGAACGGCCAGATGTAGCAAGTTGAGAATCTTCTAGGGCAGTTTTCCCTTGCTCGAATTAGCTACAGTGCAGGCTGGAAATAGCGTGTGATATGCATGTAGTGCTGAAACATAAAGAACGTTCTGGTCAGAGTGTACAGCCACCTCAGTCAGGGTGTACTTAGAGCAGAGAACACTAACACTCCTTTCCTGGCTCAGAGGGGATCCTACATATCTTCTTTCTTCTGCCCACCACACTCAGGGATCACTCCCATTTCAGGGGCACACCCCCCAACAATCCAGCCTCTTATTGATTTGGGCTCCTCTCACCCCATCTTCCCTGCTCGGTTGATTTAACCCACCTTGCTGCCTCTAGGGACAAGACTAGGGCCTTTTCACTGTATGGTTTTATGGCCACACTTTATGGGCACAGAAGCAAGGGATGCAAGCAGGGAAAGGGCAAAGAATAAGAACACATGACAGATGATATGATTCATTCCAGAACCACAGAATGACAATAGCAAGTGTTTCTCGAGGACTCACTATGTGCTGGGCCTCATGCTCCTCTTTCTGTATGTATCATCTTGTTCAATGCTCTCCGCAATGCTGTGGGAAAGTATCACTCACTATTCTTGTCATCTACCGGGGAGGCAATGGAGGCTCAATGAGGTGGTGTGATTTGTCCAAAGGCAAATAGCAAGTGAGTGACAGAACTGAGGCTTGAATCTGAGTACACAGCCCATGCTCAGAACTACCATACTGTCTCTATTCTAACCATCAAATAGAAAGTGTATCAACATGCTGCTATCAGTCTGAGATGGTCATTGGAAACCTTGCCTTCAATGTCTTTCTTCACAGTGTATCTTCATACATCCCTCTCTGTACCCCCTGGTCCCAAATGGAAAACTATGTCATCACCCTATCTCAACAAATGCCCCCAACCTTAGTTCATAGGCTTGCCTGGGCATTCAGAGACCAAAACACTACTTTTGTCTCAAATAGTCATTTTGCAGTCCTGAAACCTCTAGTTTGGGGAACTGTGCCCTCCTGGCCCCTCTCTTATCCACAGATGATTACCATAGACATTTCCTCACAATTTCTGTGTCTTCTCTGGTTTTTGTATCACTGTTCGAGGCCATATCCTCATTCTGACTGACTGTCTCATATATGACTGCCTGGATTTGGAACACCTCACTCACCTTGGTTTCAGGCCCCTGCAGCTGTCAGGGGAGCTGGGGAGAAGGCAGACCTGGAGAAGAATGTCACATCCACAGGATATAAATATCAGGGCAGCTATAACAGATCAGAGGCCAAATGAACTGACAGAAAGGACCTAGAGCAATCCTGAGGGCATGGGGTGGAGTTTGAGGAGTGATGAAGTCCTTCACAGCCAGCAGTGGAAAACCTTCACGTGCTTGAGCCTTGAAAGGAGAGTGGATTGAGTATGGAGATGCTTTGCTTCTACCCAACCCTGAAGGGGTCTGGGACTCTGGGTTGTTCATCCCTGTAGTCCAGTGTCTGGAGCATACATTTGAAAAGTCAGGTGAATAAAGAAACAGAAGTCACATATAAATGAACCAACAAATGAAGTGTGGCCAGTCCTAATCAGTGTAAGGCATCAAGCATAAGGCAATGAAACAGCCTGCTATCCTGGCTCATGGACACAGTTGCAGGCTGGGACCCACGAACGGTCTTTGAGAGCATGGAGCTGTAGAGGTAGGCAGGTTCTTTGTGGCATGGGCTCTGAGGCACTCATTTGAATCTAGACTCCAGATACACATCTGCTTCCAAAGTCATCTTGACTCTGTGTCTTCAAACCCTCCCTGGGTCCATGAAATCCCATGGTCATTTGTCTAGGTCATTCTAGACTTTGCCTTCTGCAGAGGTAACATGACATAATGGGATGGGTGTAGTGGGTTTCAGGGGATAGGAGACTTGGTTAAATCCCCCTCCTTGTTAGGCCACCTACTAGCCTTTTGTGATTGGGCAAATTAGTTAACCCTACAGCCTTGATTAGAAGCTGGACACTTAAAGCCCCTGTTACTAAACAAGCTGAGGAGTAAAAGGCCAATAATGTTAGCTCCCTTCCCATGTCTCTAAGATACCCAGCCAACATTTCCTCCTGGTCACAGAGAAAGTCACCTGAGATTCTAGAAGTGAACTTGCATTTCCTGTTCACCATCTGCAGACCTTCTGCATGAAGATACTTCTCCACTGAGGTGAACATCAAAGATAAACAAGCTCTAACTTTCCTAGTGAGTGCCTGTCTGCTGATTTAATGGTTGAAAATCTAAAAGCAGTTATCTACTTTCCACCATGCTGCTTGCAACTAAGTGATCCCTAAAGTTTTAGAAGAGTGGCAAGACTTTGCTGCCGTGATCCAGAGGGTAGGGCTTACAATTTCCCCAACTTTGAGTAAACCTGTGAAGAGCTAATGCCCACTCATCTCCATATCCCCATGTGGACATTTGGACATGTCTGCCATGTCTGATTCTTCCTGCCTTGTAGTTAATGAGGATGAGAGTCAGAAGGAAGCAAGAGTGAGCACAGCTGGTGATCAGTGGAGGATTTAGGGTCCTCTCCCCTCCTGCACTCAACAGTCCGAAGAATAACATTGAATGTGGGATTCAGTTGCCTTCACCACAGATGTAAGAAAGAGACAAGAGTGAGAAATCCAGAAGGATTTGCCCCAGTGATACACTGAAATAAAACAAAAGATGATTGGGAGTTCATAGATTTTTAATTTTTCAGGAGTGCATAAGGCAATAACTAACATATTCAGGCCCTTATTATAATAGCTTCTGAGTACCAGACTACCATTGATTGAGCCTTTACTACACATCAGGTTCTGTGTTCTTGCAAACCATTCCAGGAAATAGACATTATCACTCTCAGTTTAAGAGTCCAAACCAAGGCTTAGGGAAGAGGCATCTTGATCAGAAACACATGGTCATTAAGTAAGCAAGCCAGGATCAAGCCATATCTCTTTCCAAATCCTACGAGATGCCCTCTACATGTAACCACCTTCCTAGCTAAACTGGAAGACTAGTACCATAGTGTCTCATGACCTCAAAGCTGAAAGGGGTCACTCTTTACCCTGCAAGCTTCTGGTTCCCCTACTGAGAAATGCAATGGTTGGATTAGTGGCCTCTAAGGATTTCCCCCACCCAATAGCTAAAGAACACACATGGATTCAATTAGGGCCTCCATAGCTTTTCAGTAAACAAGCAAAACAGTTGCCAGTAATCCCGAGGAGGGAATGAGTTTGCTGATGGATATGTTTCAGACCCGACTTGGGGATATAGGGGGGAAATATTAATCACTTTCCACAGTTGGTTAAATATCACAAAGCCTTGTGTGAAATGCACTTGGGACCCAAGCTTGGCTGTTCTGTTCTTTGTTTGACTTGCTGCAGCACCTGCTGCCTGCCTGATCCCTTGGTTGCATGGACTTTTACTGGGAACGGCCATGTACTCAGCCCCAAACACAGCTTTGTGGGCCTATCAGGACACCTGGATCCAGAAGGCCTGAGATATAAAGCAGCCAAGCCTTAGCTTGTAATAGGTTGAGAGGTTGGGTTAGACCCCACGAAGGTGGGCTCTCTAGATCTGGCAGGACTTGAATGAGAAGGCTCCCTATAGACGAAGATACCTTTGGGACCAGTAGCATGGAGAACTTTTCTCTGCCTTTTCTTTGAAGGAAGTTAGCCTGAGACATGGCATAGATGTCTAAAAGGTGGGACACGGGGAGAATAGGACCCATTCAGTAAAGGGTAATTGACGTGTATAAGAGGACAGTGAACTTTTAAAGAGCTGGTATTAGGATCCTACTTCACAAAGAGACTCAGGACCATCTAGATCTCAGACTCACCCAGCCACACCTTCCTATAGGGAAATGTGTACACAGAGGCAAGAAAACGGAGTTGGCACAAGTACATGCTTTATTCATCTGAAGTTTTGGCTCAGATTCCCCCGTGCGGGACTCTAGGCAGAACTATTATCCCTAGCTTACAGGCAGCCTGGAGTCTAGATTTAAGGCTGTTTCAGTGGTCTACATCAGCGATGGCCAGTGCAAACATAATGCAGCCACATATGTAATTTTGTTTTCCAGTATAGCTGCGTTGAAGTGATGTAAAAGGAAACAAGTGAAATTACTTTAATATCTTGTATTTAATCCAGAATATCTAAAATAGTTCAACATGTAATCAATTTCAACATGTACGCAACAGAAAAATTATTAATGAGATAGTACTAAGTCTTCAAAATCTGGTGTATGTTTTCTGCATACAGCTCACCCCGGGTATCAGTGGAAGTACTTGCTCTGCATTGAGATTTCATAAAAGTCACAGGTGAAAAATTAGGTTCAGTACAGACTTGTTCCATACACACTTAAAGGTCTTCCAGTAGGTGAATTTAGTGTCAGTTTTAAATTTAAATGTAAATTAATTAAAATTAAATACAATTTAAAATTCAGCTACTCAGTCACATCAACCATATTTCAGTTTCTCCATAGCCAATGACCATAACCATATTTCAGTTTCTCAGGGTGGCCAGCGGCTACCATATTGGGCAGCACAGATATTTATCATTGCCTCATTAGCTGACCATAGCCTCCAGGGGGATCTCAGATTTGCAGTCTTTGGAGAGTAGCCAGCAAAGAATGTTTAGAGGCAGGGGCCTGAGCCTCAGGCGAAACACAGATCTCCAAATCCTAACCCAAAGAACCCCAGTAGTTTTACTTTCCAGATCAGATTTGCCACTTCTGCAGAACTGGATTCAGAAAAATAGCAATGTCTATACAGTGAGTTTCTACTCTGTGTCATTGTATCTGATGCTTTTTGTAACTTAGAAAGGTCAAGTGATTTGCCCAACATCACTCAGCGATGTTGTAAGTGTCAGGACCAGGATTCAGAATCAAGTTTACTTGACTCCCTATTGATGCCATGTTGCAACCCTGCTTCCCCTCATGGCCGAGGCCACAGTCCCACCATTAGCATTTCCCAACTGCAGTGATGCCTGATCTTGCACTTAGGCCACCTGTCGGGATTGTGGCCACATTAGAAGACTTAATTCCAGAGGGTGCCCTTGGCGTGCCAGGCCTTGACCACATCCAGAATTAATGGAGTTCTCTGTCAAGAGCATGAGGGCAGTTATTGTCTTGGAATGAATGGGTCTCCTCTCCCATTGTCAGTTTGCTAGCTCTTCCTAAAAGGCTTCAGAGGGTGACCTCATGCTGCACCCAGCATCTGCCCAGCCTCTAATGGTCTGAGCTGGGCTCATTAGGCAGCTTGCCCACAAGCAGTGGAGAAAGGAGGAGAGGGCAACAAAGGCATACCTTTAAGCTAAAGGTTAACTTGCAGTGCTTTTAAAATATCTGACTGCTGACTACACTGTAAGAACGTCAATGCAAATGTGAAAGAATGCCTACTTCCTTCCTGGAGCTGGAAGCCCGCCCATCTCCCTGCATGAGGAGCACCTGGGGAAGGAGTGGTAACACTTAGGCTGCAGGCTTCCAGCAGCGTTTCCCCTGCTCTTTTCTTAAATTGCATCTGGTTCTTGACCTAACAGGGTCCCAGCCGGCCAGTGCAAGGCTGTGTCTCACTGCGCAGCAGGGGCCAGCCCAGTAGACCCCGCAGGATGAGACAGCCTGAGACTACCCACCACCTGGCCCTGAATACAACTCCCACGGACAAAAGTGGGGCTTGATGGGCACCTGGGTGGCTCAGTCGGTTGAGTATCAGGCTTCAGCTCAGGTCATGATCTCACGGTTCGTGAGTTCAAGCCCCACGTTGGGCTCTGTGCTGACAGCTCAGAGCCTGGAGCCTGCTTCAGAATCTCTCTCTCTCTCTCTCTGTCCTCCCCCTTTCCTCTCTCTCAAAAATAAATGAACATTTAAAATTAAAAAAAAAAAACAAACAGGGCTTGACAGACATGCCAGATTGTAGGTGCCGTAAATAACCCCAAACCCGGTAGCACAGACGCCAGCCAAGGGCTAGTCTAGAAAAGAAGCTAGAATGGTAGAGGAAATTAGAACAGAGGGAAAAAACTAACACTAAAAAATGCATATAATGTAGTGATTAGAATCTCATCTCTAGAGCTTGGTTTCTCAGTCTCAATCTTGGCATTGCTGACATTCAGACCGGATAATTCCTATGGGGGCGGGGGGGAGGGGAGGGGCGGGGGGGAGGGGAGGGGTGGGGTGGGCACCACCTGTGGCTTGTAGGATGTTTAGCAACTTCCCTTGCCTGCACTAGATGCCAGTAGCAGCCCCCTCACCCCAGATTGTGACAACAAAACCTGTCCCCCAAAATTGTCAGTTGTCTCCCCAAATCACCCTTGGCGGAGAACCATTGCTTTAAAGCCACACAGTCTTCAGATCCAGGCCTGTCGCTCACTGTGGGTAGCTGGGCTGGCCCCTTCACCCCATGTATCCCACTTCTCCCTTCTGTGAAATGACCAAATACCTACTTCAGGCAGTGTGAGGCTTAAGTGAGATGTATTTGAAGGGCTTATTACTGATAAATGCTATTTAGTTTAGTCGAAGGGTTTTCACCGTACTTTTTAGTAAACAAAGTCTATTTTACAGGAAAGTAGTAGTATCCCCTTTGTGAAGGATGTCCCTTCCTAAAGACGCTATAAGAATACTTTCCAGTCTCACACGCTTTCCCTGAACCTTGCTACGCCACCCCCCCGTCCCCCGCCACCAAGAGGATGATTCTGTTTCTTCAGTCCTTGAATCCAGAGGTACCCGTGAGACAGATTTGATGAAAGAATGACGTGGAAGGGACACTGAGGCTGGGTCATGAAAGATGCAGCTTCACCTTGCTCTCTCTCAGACATGAGCTGTGGGAGCTCTGAGCCAACAGATAGGACCTCCAGTTACCCGGAAGCCACATGCCAGCAGACCACATGGAGAGACCACACAGAGACAGAGATGCCTGGGGACCTTGGTGCCTTGCCCTGGCTGTTTGAATCTTCGCAGCCCAGGTGCCACATTCAGGTAAAAGAGGCTTCAGGGGACTCCAGTCCCAGCTTTGCAGCTGCCCCCAGATGATGCTGACCCCAGAGACTAGCTGTCCCTGCTGAGGCCTGCCCAAATTGTGGATTCTTGAGCCAGAGAAATGCTGCTTTTGTGCTAAGTTTTGGGTTGGTTTACTGCAAAGAAATGAGTCACTGTACCAACCATTGGATGGGCGAGAAAACCGGCTATCAGGAAGGGTACCCAGCTAGTGAGTGTCCAAGCTAGAATTTGGACCAAGGATTCCAGGCACTGGGTCCCTTTCATGATACTTGCTCCCAAGATAGCAGGGGATGTCATGATAGGTGGGACTCTGAGACTCAGCAGACGACAGCACCAACAAGGTGTGTGAGCAGATTAGCTATCCGGGGCTCAGCCCATCTCTCTGTATGAGGAGGGTATGAGCATGGCCAGGATGAGACAGGCTTCAGCCCTAGAGAGTCTGGGCTAGTCGAAGGATCCCGAAACAGAAGGAAACAGAGCACAAGATCAGGGTGGTCCAGCATCAAAAGTTTGTTCAGAGCATGAGGCTATTTAAGTCCCTGTCTCAGGTAAGGATGCACCCCGGGCCAGGGGTTGTCAGCCAAGGCTGCTCTCATTACCCGAAGGACATCAGCCCCTCCCGGGAGGAACCTGGGCATCAGTGTCGTCGAGGCTCCCCAAGGTGACTCCGGGACACACCACACACTGCACACTGCTGCTCAGGGGTAGGGTGGAAGAAAGCTTCAGGTCAGGGTTAGTTCTGGAGCCCAGAAAGAGACAGGGCTTGAGCATTAGCCCCAGCCATCAGTTTGCTTTATGACTCTGTGAGGTGAATTAAAAATCAAACTTCATTTGGCTTCCAGTGAAGATGAAGAGTCAGCAAATTCGGGAACTGGTAAAGGCCCCGTTAGCATGCTTATGGGCAGAGACTCCATTTGAGTCACACATGTGGGTTCAGGCAGATGGGATGGTGCTGTCTCTGCTGCCTGAGGGAGACACCTCCCTTCTCTGGGGCGGTGGCCAGGGGCCAGGCCCACACTCCCTTGCAATACAGAGAGGACAGAGCCTTACCCTTCAGCGTTTCTCATCTGCCGTCTGAACCAGGTTGGTGCAATCAACAACAGGATGGAGCGGAGGAGCCAGCTGCAGAGCCGGGCAGAGCCGGGTTCGAACTCTGCTTCCCTCTCTCTGTGTGATGTGACCAATTCCTCATCTCCTCAACCTGCAGTTAACTGCCTCTGTCAAATGAGAAGGATGATAATGTGGTCAGGATGGAATGAGTAAACTTACACGATATAGGAGCCCATGAGGGGCACTGATCATGTGGGTTGCATTCATTAACTTATTCATCCACTCATTCATCCATTCATGCTTGTATCATCTGTCTCCTTTTTCTCTCCACCCTTCTGCACCTCTTGCTTTTGGGGATGTTAAGAATGAGAAGCAGGTGCCCTGGAAAGGAGCCCATAACAGTGCGTTAGATCAGAAGCTTCTCCATCTGCCCAAACTACCCACCCCCTCACCTGGTGAGCTTCTACGCAGGAAACAACTCACAAGTCACTTGCTCTGGAAGCCCTCCTTCATACACTCCGTCTAGGGAGGAGCCCCACTTCTCTGTTCCCACACTGCCGTGCTTCTCTATGTAATAACATCCATCATGCTCCATTATAATGGCCCACCTACGTGTCTATCCTTCCCAGAGACTGAGCCTACCCCTGGATGTGACACATGGTAAGCACTCAATACAATTTCTGTGAAATTAATTATTAAGTAGACCTGTGTTACTTCTCTTTTCTGGGCCTTGGTTTCTGTGTCTGTAAATGAGAGTGTTGTAACAGCTGTATGTCAAGAGTAAGTCCAGCTCTGGTATTCTGGTATTCTGGTATTCTCTCTCTCTCTCTCTCTCTCTCTCTCTTTCTCACGTGCGCTCGCGTGTGCGTGACCTAGAGAGCAAGGAGAGGAAAGAGAAGAAACCAAGACAAATCAATTAATTCAGGAAGTGGTAATGAGCTGGCAGCAAGTCATTGCAAAGGGATGAAAATTAACTTGACATTGGTGTCATCAGGTGAACAGGGCAGTGCCTTCAAGCCTGGGGATGGAAGCTTTCCAAGTAGCAGTGATTAAGGTCATCCAAGGGAAGACAGGTGGGTCAGAGGGATTCATATTTTCCAGAGAAAAGTGGTGGGGTCAAGTCCTTTTCAGGAACAAACCTAAAAAGAGGAAGGATATATGGCTGGGTAAGCCAGACTGGTTTGGGCTGAGGAGTCACAATCCAAGACTTTCAAGAGCAATGCTGGAGAGTCAAAATTCAGGAATGAGCTCCTGCCTGGTGGCAGCATGTGGGGACCATACCCCAGACTGGACTTGCCAGGAGTGTGCATGCTACCCAGAGTGTCACAGTGTGCCTCTGCCTTGGCCACGTTTCTGGAAAAGCTTAGGAACTGGGCCAGGAGGAAGTCTGTGAGGGCTGGGAGTGCCTCTGTGGACCCCACTGTGGGGAACTGGGAGTTTAGAGACCTCTGTCTTTGGGGAACATAGTCAAGTTAGAGCCCTGTAAGAACTTACCCTGAGAAACACACTTGCACACCTGTGCTGTCTTCCACAGCATTGGCCCACATATGGCCCTCTGTCCAACTCCTAATCTGCCACCCCCCAACACTGGCCCACACATGGCCCTCTATCCAACTCCTCATTTGTCACACCCCAATAAGGCTCACAGACACATGTGCTTTTTTTTTTTTTTTAATTTTGGTTGACACTTATAACACATCCATGTGGTAGTCATTGAGGTTCATAGATGGAAAAACTACAGACTGCTGTGTAAGAGCTCAGGGTAAACGTTTGCATCAGTACACAAAAACGTAGACCAGATTCGTGTTGTAAAATCCATGTACACATGTACATGTTTATGGATCCCCATGGATTCCCTTACAGCCACACACACACAGGTCATGGGTGATTATGCACACATATACTTACACACAGGTGCCACCCCTAGACAGAATCCCGCTACACAAGCAAAAGGAGTCCATGGATTCCCATCCACCTTGGCTTAGTCAGTAGGTTGTAGAATTCATTAACCCCCTTCCCATTTACATGTCCAGTGCAGGGGCATTGCTCCGAACTCATTCCCACAGGAGAACCCTTCCAGGTCTTTTACAGGGACATAGTTTTATGGCAACATTGTTAACTGACATTTATGTGGATTCAATCAATAAATTAGATACTCCTTGTAATGATGCATGGCTGGCTGGCATTTGTTTCAGAGCCCTAAGAACTTAAACGCCAAATTGGATGTTTTAGACCTCTGCCTCTTTCCACACACCACACACACACACACACACACACACACACACACACACGAATATTGCATAAAATGTCACTTTAGTCATGCATGCCAGGAAGTGGTCTGTTGCTCACATTTGCTCCTCCTGTGTCTCCCACGAAGGAAGGTTGCCCTGTGATGGGGTTGTAGGGCCTGAAAAGGTGATATCTCCTGGAGGAAAGAATAGAGCAGCACCTGCTGTCAAATCCCTATCCCACAGAGCTCCTACCCCTGAGTACAGGAAAGAAGAACCGGACTCCGCTGAAAACTTTAATTTCTCTGCACATGACCCCACTCTTCCTTCCTCAGCTGTTCTCCATGGCTGTGCTGTACAAGGCCACCTGCCTCTGAGCCAGAGGTTAGAATTAGGAGTGGGGGTCAGGCCAAGAGAATGTCCCCGCAGAGACTGCCACCTTTCTCCCTCCCCTGTGCTCTCCCACCTGCCCGGCCTTGGGCAGCTAGTGAGTTCACAGGGAATTGTGGTCATAGAGACGGTACCTGTTCCCAGGCAATCACTACTCTCGAAAACCCAACATGGGAGATGTGCCAAGCTCAAGTGCTAAGTTGTCTCCTACCTCCACCACCTTCTCACTATCAAAGGGGAAATTCCCTTTTAAAAACAAAAACAGAAATGCCTCCTGGGTGGCTCAGTCAGTTAAGCATCCGACTTCAGCCCAGGTTATGATCTCGTGTTTTCTGGGTTCGAGTCCTGCATCAGGCTGTGTGCTGACAGCTAGGATCCTGGAGCCTGCTTCAGATTCTGTATCACCATCTCTCTTTATCCCTCACCCACTCACACTCTGTCTCTCCCTCACAAATAAAATAAACATTAAAAAATTTAAAAGCAAAACCCTGGCCTTCATGTTGGCATTCTGGGGCTGTGCTTTGTGGGAGAGTGGGGTTGGAGGACCACCTTTGGGCAATGGATGTCACCCCTTTGCTAAGACAGAGTTTACAGCTCAGTGACTCAGGCTGACTCCTCCTTTGACGAACCAGAATTCCTTCTATGCTGGGAAATGCCACTAATATCCTAAGGAAGGGCTCTTTCTCACTTGTCACGTGAGCAGTGTCTGGGGAGCAATGTGGAGGAAGCCAAGTATCTTGCCTGCTTTCCCAGGCAACCCTCCCCACTGTGGAAAAAAACGTAGGTCCCCTCTGGCTTGTGTGTGTGTGTGTGTGTGTGTGTGAGAGAGAGAGAGAGAGAGAGAGAGAGCAGGAGAGGGGAAGAGATGGAGGGTGGGTGGGACTAAGGATCTGAAGTGGGATCCATGCTGACAGCAGAGAGCCCAGTGCAAGGCTTGAACTTACAACCCATGAGATCAAGACCTGAGCCAAAGTCGGATGTTTAACTGACTGAGCCACCCAGGAGCCCTCTTTGCCCATGCTTCTGAGTCTCCTTTTCCAGCTCATGGAAAGGCAGGGAGAGAATGACCCTCCTAGAGCTTCTTTGTCCATTGTTGAAGCCAGGACGTGACACTTGACACTCTAAGGGCCTTTTCCTCCAGCCGGAAGGCAATAGTAACGCTAAACGCTTGGTGCAAAATCACATCTGTTAAAGTTTCACAGTATCATCCTGTCACACAGATCGGAAACACCTTACAATAAAGGGCTTTCTGTGAGACACCAGATGTGTGTCCAGGGGTGCGGGGAGGGGGGGAGTGATGGCAACTTCACACGGGTGGCACTTGAAGGAAGAGCAGGAATTAGCCAGGGTGGCAGAGGGGCACATTCAGAGGCATGGAGGTGAGGGAAGGCAAGACACTGGGGATACCAGACCTGGGAGACACTCTGACATTAGGAGTCCAGGCTGGAGATCCAGCTGTACTGCTTTCCCCACGAGGCAGCATCAGGCGAGTGACTTCTTCATAAGTTAAATGAGGATCCCCCTGAGAGGCTGTGTTCAGCAGAGTCAGCCTCAGGCATCTGAAGCGGATGCAGGAGCGCAAACTCCGAGCTCCCAAGACCCAATTCAGGTTCAGCAGAATGCATGCTGTGATCGACTAATGATGTCTGCAAAAGTGCAGGGAGGCCGGGGGTGGGGGGGACACCCCCCCCTTCAAGTCTCTAGCATGTGTGAGCTAATGACTGATAGGGACGAGCTAGTAGCTATGAAACCCTGCCTGCAAAATCATTTCCCACAGTGCCTGGCGCACACGGAGGTGTGATGAGCGTGCGATGAGCACGACTTCTCTCCTAGCAGTTGTTCGCGCAGATGATCACTGAGCAAGGGGTGCGCTCCTGTCTTGCTTTCTGGGGTGCCCTTGCAGTCTGCCTGGATCCAGGCTCCGTTCTCTTCACTGGCTGCACACGGACGGAAGAGGTTGGGCAGGGTGACAGATACACGAGAGGGGCGGAGGCAGGCTGGCAATGGGACTTTAATGGCTGGTAATTGGTTTTCCAATTGGCCTCCAGGTTGGAATAATCTCATTACATGAGCCACTGAAGCTTGTGACTTGGCCTGAGAAAATGGTGTCCCGTGCGTTTATTCCCTTTAATAAAGGCTGGTGCAATTTACACAACTTCCTCCATCAACGCATGGAGGAGCCCCTTGCTGCGTGGGCTGGTCCTCAGACTGGGGCAGGACAGCCGGTGGGACAGGAGAGTCAATGGCCTTTGAAAAATCAATCAAAAAGGGGAACTTTTTTTTGGTACCCTTAGTTGTCCTGGGGAAGTGTGTATAGAGTTTGTTTTGGAAATTGTCCTTCCTTCAAAGATGGGACTGCGGTTTAAGGAGCCTCGTGCTAATCCTTCAGTGTGCATCCTCATATTAATTTCAACATGGAAACATCATCTTTCTCCTGCTCTCTTATATACCATTGGAGCAGCATCTCCTGTCCTGGAAGAAAAGATCCCGTTTGGCCACCAACCCACATCTTTTGAACTTAGCCCACTTTGCTTCTCTGTGGCTGAGTCCCCTGCTATGTCTCATGGGGTAGTGCTGCCTCTTCAAGTGGTCTCACAGAGCTGTCGTCAGACCCAGTGAGCTCTGATGACTTCTTCAAAGAGAAGGCCGATGGGCAGCTCTAAAGCGTGTTGTGGCTGGACCAGTGGCTCCCCAGTTGGGCTGCCTATTGGAACCAGCTGGGATCTTCACCAACTACTGGTTCCTGGCGCCCACCTGCAGACATTCCAACGTGATTGGCATGGTGTCCAACCTGGGCCTTGGGAGTTTTCATAGCTCCTCCAAGTGCAGTGAAGTTTGGGAACCACTGGGACAGAATGGGACTTCCTGACCTACCCACAACAGTCTCCTCCAAATCCTGAGATGTCAAGGGGATTTGGAGATGCCCTTTGCCAGAGCATCCTAAGACTGGCCCACTGCCAAACATTTTTTAACCTTTTGCCCCATAAACTGCCTCCTAATGAACTATGAATGAGCTTAAATAATATAACCCAGATTCTATGAGTGATTTTTCCCCAAATGCATAGATTTGGTTCACCTGTGAAAATTAAAGAGCAGAAGGTTAATAATGTCTGTGCTGGAAAAAGATAAATCTAAAGTCCTTTCCTACATGTCTCCCCCGCACCCCCCCACTCCGGCCCTCAGGAGTCTGAGATCAGCAAAAGGGGAGTCAGCTCCTCAGTGGATGAGAGAGAAAATAAATTGCTTGCTTTATAGAGAAGAATTCTGAGACCCGGTTTAGAGTCTCCAGCAACATGTGCTGTGATCTGTTAGTGATGTCTGAGTGTATGCAGGAAGGAGAGGGACATAACACCCATCTACTGTTCAGTACTTACACACAGAGAAGTCCAGACAGCTTCCTGCTGTGGTGTATGGCTGCCATTTCTTCCTCAAGGTAAACCTGTTAGACACTGGCTTTGGGGCTGGGTCCCCTGCTGGGTTATGTAAACTTCTGGGGTAATCAGTCTTCAGTATTTGGATGTACTAACCAGAGAGACCTTGCACTTGTCCCTTTTTTTATCCAAATCCTCTGACCCCTTCCTCCTGTATTCAAAAGCTGCTTCTAGCAAAGCCTTTGTTAGCATTCCACCTGAGGGCAAGTTTTAGGTAGTAGCTCAGCTCCCAGAGGTGTGTGCATGAGACACCTGGGGAAGGACACTCCTCTTCTCCTGTGAAACCACACCAGTCCAGGCATGACCCCTTACGGCAGCCACCACCACCTTGGCCTGCTAGTTCATTTGGCTGTAAACTTGTACACTCTCCGGGGGCCCAGGCATAGATGAGGGCAGCTTTGCAGATCAAGGACCCCAGTGGCCCACAGGTATTAAGGACTGGACTGAGAGGTGGCTCTGGTAGTCAGGTAAAGCCAGTGCAGAGAGGGAAGTGCTGAGGTGGCCACAGCCTGGAGCCGGAGGTCATCCAGAGGGTGTTGCTCCCGAGTCTGATTGGAAGGGAAGATACTTAAGACCCTAGCTGTTGTGAGGCAGGCACTGGATCCTGGAGTGGGGGGACTTAGCTCTTCACTCCACTAACAGGGTAGAGGAGGTGGCTAAGATATCAGGCGAGGCTAGCATAGAAAAAAAAAGAAGAAGTGAATATATTTTTAAAATTAAAAAAATAAATAAAGGACTGATTCAGAATCGAAGCAGTCCCAAATATCTCCAGATGGGGACATCAGAGGGCAGGACAGCAGGCAGAGAGGGATCGGGGATGAGGGCAGGTGGGCCCCAATGCTGCCTGAGCACCTATCATGTGTCTATAAGCACCGTGCCGGAGTCCCCCAACACACCATCCCTTAGTGCTCCCTGCTTGGAGGGAGATGCCACCCACAGTACTCAGGATCAAGATTGTCCTCCACTGGTTCACAGGTGACGAAACAGAGGCCTAGAGAGGCTCATGACATGGGAGCCCGCTCACTGCAGTTGTCAGCCCCACACCCACCTCGTAACATTGTGTTTCCCCTCTGCTTGCCTGGGCCCCAGCCGCCTTCTCTCCCTGAATCCTCTCTCCCCACGCTCCTGCTTCTTCACCCAACTAGAAACTCATGCTCATGTTTTTAAAAGTCTCAGGATCACTTCCTCTAGAAAGAATTTCCTTGTCCTACCCTTTTCATTCATTCATTCATTCATTCATTCATTCATTCATTCATTCATTCCATATCCTTTTATTTATTTATTTATTTATTTATTTATTTTAATTTCTAGGAGAGAGAGAGAGACAGCGTGAGCAGGGGAGGGTCAGAGAGAGAGGGAGTCACAGACTGAAACAGGCTCCAGGCTCTGAGCTGGCAGTCAGCACAGAGCCCGACGTGGGGCCCAAACCCATGAACCGCGAGATCATGACCTAAGCGAAAGTCGGACGCTTAACCGACTAAGCCACCCAGGTGCCCCTCATATCCTTTTATTTAATGCCTGTCGTATAGCAGGCATGCCACTAGGAGCAGAATAGACATGGACCCAGCCTTCACAGAACTAGAGTGTAGTGAGAAGACGGATTTTAAACTGAAAGCCAGCCATTTTTAACATTACCATGTAATGACCACTTGTGGCGATGGATTTAAAGAGAAAGTGCGAGGTACTCAAAGAATATATAAAAGGAGTGCTTAATTGGATCGTGTCAAGGAAGATTTCTCTGCAGAAGTAGCATTCAGGTTTTGAGCTGAAAGATGAGCAATGGCGATGGCAAGGCAGTGACAGACTTTATTGAGTGTGTCCTCTGTGCCAGGTGCTTTCCAGGCACTTGTGTGTTTTAGTTCATTTCATCTTCACAGCAGCTCTTTAAGGGTGGCATTGTTATTATGCCCACTTGACAGAGAAAGAAAACTGAGGCAGTGAGAGGTGAACTGACATGTTCCAGATCATTCAACTAATGCATAAGGGAGTCAGCATTCGGATGCAACCACCTGGTTCCAGACCTATTGTACTTATGGGAGAAGAGGAAAGAACACGTATGAGCCATCTGGAAACATCATAATAAACAGAGAGGGAAGGGTATAGATCGATGGTCTGGATGTCTACGGAGCTCATGGGCCCTGGAAGGATTTTAGTTCTAAGTTCATCTACCCATTGAAGGTGTTTGAGAGAGGGAATGTCATGAATAGGTTAGCAGGTTATAAAGTATATGGTTGTTTCTGTGAGTGGATTTATATAAGGAAGGTGGGGGGCACAACATCAGAGTTGGGACACTAGTTAGAAGTCATTTCGGTAGGTTCGGGGAAAAGGAGAGACAGTGAAGGAATGAGAGAAGAAGAGATGTAAATGCTCCCTCTGGCAGACTGTGCACCTTCTCCCGGAGTCTTATGTTGTGACAGGTTGGTGAGGTCCTTGTCTGTCCCACTGCGCAGGGAGCTCCAGAAGAGAGGCAGTTTTGTTCCATTCCCCTGCTTCTGCATCAGCCATACCTAGCACGGGGCCTCACACAAAACAGGTGCCCTGCCAGTGTTTGTTGAATGCCTGAGTGAATTATGAATGAAAAACTGGATGACATAAGCCACTCCCTATAGCCGTGCAGAGTCCATCCAACTCCTGCCGCCTGCTCAGTACCCAGAGCCTTCCCTGAAAAGCACACCAAATCAGCGCCTGCTGGTTCAGTTACAGCAGTGAAAAGTCCCCGTCAGGTTGGGTGCCTGGCATCCTGGAGGGAAAATGATTGGCTGATTGAGCATTTCTGCATTTCCCTGGAGTGGAGGGGCGAGATGCTACCTCTGACCCTCTTGGCTGACGGTGGCTCCTTCCTGCCTCTGAGCTACCGGCAAAGCACATGTGTGAGCCAGCAGCCAGCTTTGTTGTTCAGGTGGAGAGGGCTGCCTTGTCAGGAAGTCAAAGCAGTTCTCAGACTTGGGATGCAGTGTTTGTCAGGGCAGTGACAGCATGCAAACAAGAGACTGGCATCTCTGGTGTCCTGCAGCTGCTATCACTGTGGTTAAAACACAGAACTCCTTGAGTGGAACCGTGGGCAGAGAGATTCCAGCTGGAAACAGTTCAGATGCCAGATCTCTGACAGCCAGGCTTCAGTGCCGAGGTCCCTTTAAGAGGGCCAAGGAGAGCAGTAATTTCTCAGAAGGCCCATGCTTGACACCAGATTTAGGAGTCGAGGGATTTGCATTGCTAAAGAATTCATCACAATATCCTTTAAGGAGCAGCTTTCTGGGCATATTACAATAGGATTCTCTGTGCAAAAATCCGTGCAATTTTTAGAAACCTGTGTAATGGTATAAAGTAAGAACTGGGAAGCTGAGGTCCACGGGCCAAATCAGCCTGCTGCCTGTTTCTGTGTGGCCGGTGAGCTAAGAATTCTTCCACGTTTTCGAATGGTAGAAAACGAATCAGAAGAAGAACAACATTTTGTGGCATGTGACGATGATATCAAACTCAAGTTTTAGTATCCATAAATAAAGTTTTGTTGGAACACAGCCGCCCTTGTTTGTTCAGATATTGTCTATGGCTATGTTCATGCTGCAAGAGCAATGTCAAGTTGAGCGGAGTCTAAAATGGTTACTGTTTGGTCCTTTTTCGGAAGTTTGTGAACTCTGATATACAGGATAAATTCTCAGTATCTATGAGTATGAGTGCCTCCCTGTGTGTCAGCAGGGCCCATGGAGGCAAAAATGTGGGTATGGGCCTTGTTTCTGTAAAGGGGCATTTTTGAGATGGAGACGGATGGTACAGCAGTTCTGTTGACTGTGTGCAAGGCTGTGTGTGTGTGTGTGTGTGTGTGTGTGTGTGTGTGTGTGTGTGTAATACAGAGGGGGGAATTTGGGCAAGGTCAACATTTTTGCAAAGTGGGTGGTGCTCTGGGTCCCTCCAAGGGATGTTTTAGGTGCGACATTATAAAAATGGATTTGGTGGTCACATAAGCATGGGAAGCACTGAGTGAGCAAAGCCAGCAGTTTCTTCCCCACAGACGAGTGAGGACCTTTATGTGTTCGTTTGTCCATGATGACCTTCTAAAGGGGAATGTCAGAAGCAGCCTCCTCCAACCTATTTGATTGCAGAAAACATTTAACAGTCCATGATCTAGCAATAGTGAGTGATGCTCACATGCTGTGTTCATCCCAGGTCCTCTGCTGCTGGGTCCTTTCCTAACCATAAAAGAGCTGGAAAACCATTGGAGCGTGGGTCCATGAGAGGGTATGGCAGGAATGCCTCTCCATCTGCAGAGGTTTCCTGGGGCAAAGTCAGGATCACAAACCAGAAACCTAGGCTGACTCGAATAGCAATCTAAAAGAGTTAGACAAAGAGGAAGAACTGAAAAAACTAAGATGGCCCTTGAGAGAATTCAGAAACATCAGACCAGAGCAAGAGGGATCAGGAAAACGTGTTGAGGGGTGCCGCTTCTAGATGATTCCTGAGCTTCTGCATTATAGCTGCAAATACTTTTTATGGAGTACTTGGAACCTTAACTGGAGGGGAGGAGGGAGTTTGAGGGGCACCAGGCTGGACTGTACCAAGTGAATGAACTTGGCTGGGTCCAGAGCCTAATCAGATGAATTAGTGACCTGAGGTTGGTAAAAAAAAAAAAAAAAAAAAAAGGTCAAAGGCAAATGCAAAATTCTATCTGAAAAGAAGTATTCAGAGCTACAGTGAATGTTATCAGGCCTAAGGGATTCCCATAGAGTAAAAAAACAAAAGGCTCCAAATCTGGAAGACTTATAGAAGAGGTCAAAGGAGAGGAAGCAAAGCTGGATTCAGAAATGGTGCCAGGATGCCCAGATCACTCCTTTAGGGGTGCCTGCTGCTGTGATGGCTTAACCCAAGGTGCACAGTTCTTGTGGCCCTAGACTGATGGGTAGCCTTTTAAAGCTTGGCCTCCACATGACCTCTGGAACCAGCACTGGTCATGGGTGAAGGCTTTTGCTGGGCGGAGACTTGGACTTGATCTCCACATTTTCTAAACAGCACTTCTCCCTTCCCTGATCCCCTTTCCTGTGGTCTCCACTCATTCCTTTTTTGATTCATCGCATACTTACTCTGGGCAAAGTGGCATGCCAAGTGGGTGGAGGCCTCTTGTTGGGTCCCTATGACATAAAAAAATTCACCCGAATCCCAGACTCAGACACTTGCTCTGTGAGGGGGCCGCACTGCCAGAATAGGGTTTTAATATCTGTCTCATCTCAGCAACTGAGCTACCTTCCCCCAAGGGTTTCCCTGTGTGTTTACAATGGTGCAATTAAATGTCTGGATAAATAACAGTTATTAAATGGGTAAATATATTCCTAATGCTAAGCGGAGCCAGAGCCTCCTGACACATTTGCTGGACTCGTTTGTTTATTTAGATCATAGGGGAAGCTGGGACATGGGGGTAATAACAGGCGACTTCTGACACGGCTTTTCTGGGCGTTTAAATAAGGAAAGGTCCTGGGCTGACTTTGAGGGGAGAGGACAGGGAGAAAGGCTGCAGTGAGTATTTTTAGATCTTCCCTAACAAAAATCACTTGCACGCAAATACTGGGATCTCTTTCAGTACTTCTCTTTGGGCTATTAACGCTGTGGAAATCACACAATTGAGCTACCTTTTCACCACACACTGGCAATCTTCAAATAAAAGACTCCTGGGCTGTAGTTTAATCTGAATAGACGGTTTGCCAAATAAAAAAAAAATGCCAGTTACGATAATTAGCAGAATGCACTTGTGGAGTTTGCAGGCCTTTATCTTCCTTACTGCTGGTGAATTGCAGATCACATTTATCTCGCAGGGCTTGTCTGAACAGAAAGCAGGTGAGGGAAAACAAACTCCTGTTCTTGTGATAAATATGATGCCAAAACCTTTTAAGAAAGTGTCAGCCTTGGCCAGGACTTTCATTTCCTTATTTTAATTATTTCATCTTCTAGGAGTAAGCATTAGGTATCCTCCCCATCAGCCTTCGCGAGCCACCGTTCCCTGGGGTGCACACTTGACTTTCATTATACTGCAAGCACGCGTCCCACTTAGAAAAATCCAAGATGTGGAAATCCACACTTATGCGAATCTCCCACCCCCTTCCCTTCACCATCCACACACACACACACACACACACACACACACACACACACACACACAGAGGGAAGGTACTTGGCTTTCATATGTATATCAAGTTGGGCTTGTGTTTCTAGCTTTTCTTCAGGCAGATTTCCTCTCTTTACCCCCCATGTTTTCGTTTAAAAACAATACTTAGAAATCTCTACAGGCAATTACCAGCCTATCCTCCAGAGTGTCACAGTTAGCCCACCTAAAGGACTCTAGACCTTCAGAAATGCTTCCTTTTCTTCAGCATTTCCTCATCCCTGACTTATGTTGATACGCAAAAGAGAGAGAGGTTTACCAGTTAACCGAAGGCAGTGCTTACATTCAAGATTTCTTGAACTTTGGTCATGCAATTAAGGACGAGGTCAAGGAAGAAACAAGAGGCTGTTAATGTGGCTTGAGTTCATTGCTGGAGTTTCTTCAAGACGCTGGAGGTTGATTATGGAATTCCACACCCCCCCCTTCACTCCCGGCGCTGACAGAAGGACATGCCGCAAGAAGGGAGCTTACCAGGAGCAAATCAGCAGAGACGCAGAAGAGTCTGTAACTGCATGTCCCTGGCCTGTAGGCCAACAGCAGACAAGAGTGGGGTTTTCAGTAATTGTTCTCTTTGTTCCTCGTTCTGTGTCTGGGGGATTCTTCTGACTATAGCATTTACTATTTCAAATTGGGGAAAGTACAGGAATTTGGAAACAATTCAAGGAAGACTAGAGAGCTGATACTTTACATATTCCTGTAACTGCAGCAAGCTCAGGACTGTTTTCAAAGGCAATTTCTCACCCTGCCTAGAGATGGATCCTCGGTCCACTTTCCATGTGGCCAGGGGGTGGCAGACAATTTAGAAGGTCAGCCTCACCAGTGTTCTCAGATTGCATGAACTATTTCCTTTTTATTTTTTTTAATTTTTAATGATATAGGTCTAATTTGCTTAGAAAATCAAACTACTTTCCCACCAGGCTTTTTCTGAAAAACTATCACTTGCCCAAATTTTACCAAAGCTAGCTTGAGAGAAATAATATTTTGGAGAATGGTTTGAATAATATATCCTTCCTATATCCCTCTAGATCAGTTTTATCCAATAGAACGTTCTGTGAAGATGGGAAGTCTCAGTATCTGTGCTACCCAATACAGTAGGCACGAGTCACGTGAGGCTATTAAGTACTTGCAAATGAGAAACTGAAGTTTAGATTTTATTGACTTTTAGTTAATTTAACTTTAAATAGCCATATATGGATAGTAGCTATCATACTGGGCAATGCACTTATGGATAATAACAATTGAAGAGCTTCTGTGCAGCAGGTGTTTAGTACATCCAGATGATATGCTGACTTCTCTAATGCATCACCTCCTTCAGTGTTTACATCAACATTTTGATGTGTATATATATTTGTATCTCCATTTTACTGGAGAGGATTGAAGCTCAAAGATGGTAAGGAACTTGTCCAGGGTCCCTCACAGGCTAAGTGGTAGAGCTGGGGTCTGTCTGATTCCAAACAAACCCTATGTTTTAGTTTCATCCCACATTTTAGTTGAATGTTGTGCAAAATCAAAGAAAACACATGAAAGGTCTTTGACCATGTTTCACTACCTACACTGATTCTGTTGGGTTTCACTTTATGTAATTTGTATTATGAAGACTACTGGATCTTTTGATTTAATGAATATAAAATTATATTAGGATATTTAATATTTTGTTGAACTGTACATGACATTAGAAAGTTTAGTATACCCTCCTCTCCTTCTCAATACAAGTTAAGAATTCAAGTTATCTGAGTTGCCCTTGAACATTTTGCTCTGACTTGCCTTGAAGAAAATATCCTTGTAATTACGGAAAGTATCCTTACACACCTTGTGGAGATGTTGAAAAAGATGTTGTTTATTATGCTGTACTACATTCCCATTATGAATACTGATAGGACAAATTGTTTCTAGACTTAATCACCAGGAAAAAGCACTGTCAACTGGAAGGAGATAGCAAGCATTTTCCAGTGCTGACCATGCAACTGATTGTATTGTCCTTTATGCTTTGGCTACAAGGAACCTCAGAGCCGTACTTTTTATTTCCCTTTAATGGCTGTAATTTGTAGTCCTGTTTTAACTTTCTGCTTTGATTAAATCTTCCATCAATCTTCTATCTCTGTTATCTTAATTTTCCTATAATTAAATCTTTTCATACATCTGTATATTTGCACGATCAGTTTCAAATCCTTTGCATGGTGTGCAGGGCTAGAAGACTCAGGATTGCTAGTCCATGCTGGGCAGAAAAGCTCTATCTCATATTTGATGAGAATAGGATCACCACACATGCCCAGAAGCCAAGCTATTCATACAGCAGTCCACTCTATCTCCTCCACAGAGAAGATTTAGGAAGAGGGAACACAGGGGAGGAGTTTCATAGTAACCATTGGGTGCCAAGACGGATGCCCTACAGATTCCGTCTTTGACATGAAAGAGCGGAAAGTGAGGTTAAGCTGGAAGAGAGCATAAATGGTGGTGCCAAACCTGGCCCTCAGAATTTGAGACAATGAGTAACAGGTGCAGGTACCATTCTGCTGGCTGTCCATCATAACCAGGTTCTGCAATGTTATGAGAGACTCAAGCACATGATTCATCATCTGCACACCATGGTACCATGAGCCCTGGGGAATCATTAAAGGAGTAACAGAAACAGAACAAGTCCAGGAGCCCCGTATCTCTCAAGGAATACAGGAAGCCAGCCACTCTGCTAAAGGGGTAGGGGACTGTTTTCAACCAAAAGAGGCAGGGCATATGTGAAAAATAATGCAGTGGAAGCACTCTTCTTTAATTATTCCACACAGTGGGCATGTTGCTACGGGAATGAACATTTGAAAGGCAGAAATGTGAGGGGTGCCATGATAGATGTCATAAATAGGTAAAACTATGATGTAAACTGGGACCTCAGCATATTGCAGTGAGTTGAATTGAATTGAATTGAACTGAACTGAACTATATTTAGTGGTTTTTAAATCAGTGCATGGTCCATATAAGAATGTTAACTTAGCTCAGCTTGAGCACAGAAGACAGCCTCTTAGGAGAAATTAACCCAGCTCCCAGTTCATTCCTTGTGAAACACTAAATCCACAAGAGGCAGCACATAGAATAAGAGGGAGGTGATCATCTAAAGCCCTGCTACTCAAACCGTGGTCCTGGGCCAGCAGCTTTGGTATTCACCTGGGAGCTTGTTAACAAGTGCAGCCTGTCTGGTCCTACGTCAGACCAAGATCTGCATTTAACAACATCCCCAGATCATTCCTTTGCATGTTAAATGTTGAGAAACACTGTCCTTGAGCAGCTATTGTGGGCTGTGAAGTCTGTGAAGCTATCTCAGGGTGTCCCAGCCACCCATCTGTATTTGTATTTGTGAAACATTTGTCAAGCACCTTCAGGGAACAGGAATGCTCTGAGCACTGTGGGGAGGCAGAGATACATATGACTTCATCTCAATCTTGAAGGAGTTCAATGTCTGTTGAGTGAGTAGGAGGAAGAACAAAACATGTGTATATGGAAACTAATGGTAAAAAATAAATGTCATGAAAAAAATGACAGAACAGGTGTGGAAGGAAGGATAGACCCCATTTGATCAGGCTGTCATATGGGGGGTGGTATTTGGGAGCTAGAGTTGTAGGGAGCAGAGCTGTGCAGTAGAGATGGTAGCATCAGAACAGAGCCAGGAGGTCCTACTTGGTCCCACCTGATGGCTACCTTTCTCTCCTACCATCAGGTGACAGACCCTTATTCTTCTCCCTTTTTCTTGAGCAAAGCTATTACTAACTCCTCCCTTTGTGAGAGCTGGAAGCAAATGATACCAGCTTCAACTGCAGTCCTTTGGGCCAGATTTTGATGGACGTTGGAGCTTTCTGATGGCATGGAATCCTAAGCACTGTTAGTGTATTGCAGGTTTCCTTTCCTGAAGGGTTTTTTTTTGTTGTTTTTTTTTTAATCACACCACTTAGGTGATTGCTCCTTCTCGTGCATCAAACTGACAAGAGATTTTGTCTTTGCCAGGCAGCACAGCATGGTAGTCAAGGGGCAGGCTCTGCAGTCAGAAGAAGTTACCTATAGACCCTGAAAAAGTTTTTTAACTTCTTTGTGCTTACCTTCCCTCACCTATACAGTGGGAATAATGATAATGCCTACCTCAGGAAGTTGTTAGCAGCATAAGAAAATTACTATACGGAAAGCCCTTGGAATAGTTCTTGGCCTAAGGTGTATGTTCAACAATCTCCACTATTGTTATTATCCTCTCCCCAGATTTCCTAGAATCTCATGATCATGAGAATCATCTGGGATGTGTTTTAAATACAGCATTGCTGGGGAGCTGGGTGGCTCAGTTGGTTAAGCATCTGACTTCAGCTCAGGTCACGATCTCATGGTTTGTGAGTTCAAGCCCCGCGTCGGGCTCTGCGCTGACAGCTAGCTCAGAGCCTGGAGCCTGCTTTGGATTCTGTGTCTCTCTCTCTCTGCCCCTCTCCCATTCATGCTGTTTCTCTCTGTCTCAATAATAAATACACATAAAAAAATAAAAAGTAAATAAATACAACATTTCCCAGAAATCCTGGTACTGTGGATGTGAGTGATCTTTGGGGTTTAAATGTTTTGCAAGCACCCCTTGATGGTTCTCATTGCCAGAGAAGTTGGACGAATAACTTAACATGTGTCTGGCTCTCAGGAAGTGACTAAGACAGCTATCTTTTCTGTGGGAAATCAGTGTCTGTTTCTTGAGCACGTCGTGCTGGGAACCCACCCACGCTGAGGGCAGCAGCGATGCCAGGGAAAGGCACAAAGCTTGGGAGTCAGATGGGCGTTGGTCCCCAACCTGACTGCTATTTTTTGAGGTGTAATGGCTGCTGTATGGACAAGCTCTGATACCCTGTGATTCTAGACATGCAGAGTGGGGCGGTGCTCTCTGAACTGTGCCTCTCCAGGGCATGGGTAGCAACAAGGCAAAGCAGACAGAATGCCCTGGTCTAGGAGCTTGGAAGGGGCTGGCCAGGGTGGATGTTTTACCAGGGAGATGGGGGGAACGGAGGTCTGAAATGCAAATGCAGTGAAGAGGTCATAGGGTCAGCCCAGGTCAACCAGGTGACAGCATGGAGGACCAGCTAAGGTCAGAAAGAAGGGGCAGGCAGGTCTCAAGGGGTTGAGGTCCAGGATGGGTGTTGGAGGATAGAAAGAACAAGCACTGGTAGAAACCAGTTCTTGGGTAGAAGCTATTTGCTGGACATTCTTTTATATGGAGTCCAACCACAGCATGGCCCTGCACAGACCCAGATAGGCTACCATGATCAGGTCTACAGGTTGTGTGCTGACCAACCCTAGGGAGCACGGTTCACACTATAGTCTTTGTAAGAGCACCCTTTGGGCTGTCCACTGCACATCCTATATACTACAATCATGTATGGAGGCCATGGTCACCCTGAGACCATCAGATGTGGCGTGGTTCTTCTTTATTTTTTATTAAGTTTTTTTTTTTAACAGGTGTGGCTAATTTGTAATTCATGCCAGAGCAGAGGTGCCAGGCCACCTTGACCAGTGGTACCCTGAGACCCCCTGCAGTAGGCTGGCAATCTGGAGAGGGATAAAAGCAGAAAACAAAATGGGGAGCCTGTAGAATCAACCTGGGCTGCTGGCCCATGTGCCACACTCAGCCCCAGGCAGAACCACCTCCAAGAGGTGTGACCTGCAGGAAGGGGCAGGCTCGCCATTTCTGTGTCGTCTGGGTCTCGTGTTGTAGCCACCACACAGCACTTGTCCATACACTCCCATCCAACTTTTGTAGCCCCGTCCCTTAACTTTCTTCCTTGGCATTTATCATCTAACATCCTATATGCTGTATGTTCTAGAGCTATTTCCCCCAACTAGAATCAAAGCTCAACTGGTGCCTGGCACAGAGCTGGCATTTGACAGATAATTGCGGCCTGTGGAGGGGAGGGAGGAAGAGAAGGAATGATACACAGAAAGGCCTCCATGTTAACCAAGGCCTTATTCATTTGCTAAACCTTAGGGGAACAGGGAACAAATCCCTCTACAAAGAAGAAAAAGCAGGAAGAACTAAGTGGGGGTGGGGGTGGGTCAAGGTTTTTGTCAGATGTGTCAAGGCAGCTCGCCTGGAGGTAGAAATCCAGGCACAAGGACTATCAGATCCACCAGAATGCCTCCCCCACCCCTGCCAACCCCAACTCCCACCCTCTGAGATCTGTCTGCTCTGGAGCCGGTCTGGTGACATCTCCAGGCTCAGCCTTTCTGAAGGGGCTGGCTTTGCCACAGCCCTTGCAAACCGCAGAGGGAGCTGGTGGCCAGGCTGCCCTGATCCCCTTGGTATGGAGCCCTCGTGGGTTCGAATCTGATGGTGAAAACGCTGCCTACATTGAACCCTGAGATGAGCTCTTTTATGATTGTTGAGAACCCAGGGACGTGATGACCTTGAAGCAGAGCCCATTTCTGGAGACGATCCCTCCCCAGCCACGGAACATGGGTGGACAGGCGAATGGGCCAATGTTGCGTGCTCGGTCGGGAAGCCAGCCCCAGCCCTGATCCTGCACTCTGCAGAGCCAGGTGCTGGATGTGTGTTAATTGGATGAACAGACTCATTCACTTGATGGCTTTGATTTGTGCTTTGGGCTGTTCCATCAAGATTTCTTTTTATTTTTTTTATTTTTATTTTTATTTCTAGGAGAGAGAGAGAGAGACAGTGTGAGCAGGGGAGGGTCAGAGAGATAGGGAGTCACAGACTGAAACAGGCTCCAGGCTCTGAGCTGGCAGTCAGCACAGAGCCCGACGCGGGGCTCGAACCCACGAACCGCGAGATCATGACCTAAGCGAAAGTCGGACGCTTAACCGACTAAGCCACCCAGGCGCCCCTCCATCAAGATTTCTTAAACACAAACCGATCTCTGCTAATTCATGCATCACCACTGAATATTTTGACATGCGACATCTCCTCACTTTGGAGAATCTGTGCAGGCTGGCAAGCCAGTGGGGCCAGCCAGACGCTCTCCTCCCCTCCCCTCTGCAGTGCAGCCTGAGCCCAGGGCTCCCGTGGAGACCCCTCTTCTAGGGTTGTGCACAGTTCTCTCCACTCACTTTCTCCCCCCCTTCTCCCACCTCCTCGCCCCACTTACCTGCCCTCCTTAAATGTTTCTCTTCCAACACCTTTCTGAAGTGCCTCAGTTCGGATCCATTGGAATCTTCCCGCCCTTCCACTTTATTTTCTTCTTTCCTGCCTCCCCTTCCTTCCCACCCTGCCACCGTCTGCTCACAGTCCTGCCCTCTCCTCAGCTGCCACCTTCTGTCACCACCTCTCCTCATGTGCTTTTCCTCCTCCCCTGTGCATGCTGTGTTTCCCCTCCCCCAAGTTCCCCCATTTCCCTGGCCTCTGTGTCCCCTACTTGGCTAGACTCTGGTGACAGAAGCTCCTATGGGAGCTCAGGAGGGGCGGGTGCCAAAGTGCCTCTGAGAAGTCCGACCTCCTTCTCCATAATGTGCACTGAACAGTGTCCCTGGGGACCAGAAACACAAACTTAGATCAGAAAAGCATACCCAAACCTCAGATCTCTCCCCCAACCAGCGCCTCTGTCTGCAGGCAAGCCGAAGTGGGAAGCACAAGCCGTGTCTCTGCAAATCACCTGCTCAGGCACTCTGAGCAGCAGTTACTTATCAGAATAAAAATATCTGTTGACCTAATGGACGAATCCATCAATAACTTCAGAACTGAGCTTCACATCAACATGCATATTCGTTTGCTAATGACCAGTCATACAACAAAATTAGACATAAATCTGGAGTCAGGACAAGCACAAGTATAAGATGCATCTGTAACGTATATACATGAAGGTAGCAAAAGATGCAAACGTACCGGTCCACAATTGCCCAGGCCGCTGGGTAATGCGCTGGCCCCCATTTTATTCCCCCCAACACCTCCTCCAAGGGATCTCATCCTGCCCTCTGCACACTCTGGAGCTCCATGCCAGGCCATCCCCAACACCCTCTTTCTCAGCCCTGCACCTTTGCACTTGCTCTTAGGTCTGCCCAAAGGGTCCATTCTTGTCCTGACTTCCTACCTTCTTCTTGTTCATCATTGAACATCCGGTGACTCTCCACTCTCGAACTTTCCCAAAGTTCTTTTTTTTTTTTTTTTAATATTTTTAAATGTTTTTTATTTATTTCTAGGGAGAGAGAGAGAGAGACAGCGTGAGCAGGGAGGGTCAGAGAGAGAGGTGAGTCACAGACTGAAACAGGCTCCAGGCTCTGAGCTGGCAGTTAAAAATGGCTCTATCTAGGGCTCGAACCCACGAACCGCAGATCATGACCCAAGCGAAAGTCGTACGCTAACCGACTAAGCCACCTGGGCGCCCGAACTTTCCCAGTTCTATGCAGCAGGATGTCTCTTCATCTGTTTCTTTGTTGAATATTTTAATGTGATTGATGCTGTGCCAGGTCCCTGGGCTACAAACCCACAGCAAGAGATCTGGTCTTTGATCTGGCTCTCGCAGTGTTCACTTGGGGTCTTGCTCTGCACGCCCCCAGCACTTCAGCATGTCCCCTTGTTGGCCTCTGGCACACCCACCATGTGTTGCCTATATAAGAGGTACCATGCTTGGCATGATCTGTATATAATCAATGTGAGTTGAATGGATGAAACTGACGCTTGGGAGAATCGAATGGTTTGCCCAAGATCACAAACCTGGAGTCACGGTTCCTACCTGTCACCCCTGCCAGCCCAGCATTTCTGCATGTCAGATCTACTTCATTTTCCTCACTCTATACTTGTGGCTCCAGCCAAGCCTTGCCAGTCAATGGGTTTGAAGGAACAAAAGCACTAATGAGGCTGGCGCATTGTTGTCCAGCATCAGATGAGTATCGGAAGTGTGCATGTTTACGTACATTCAAAGTCAACAATCAAATGAATAGACTGCGTGTTTAGTCTGCTCTTAACCTCTGTGCTATACTGGTCAGCTAATGTTCATTTACTTTGTAATATCAGTATTATCTAGATATTGTTACCGGTAGTAGTAACCAGTTTTGAGGACCTAGCGGCTGTTAAGGGTGTCCTGTTATTTCTATTTTTGCCAAAAAATTCCTGCAAGTTGGGTTGATGAGTCTCATTTTTATCAGCATACAAACAAGAATTCCAAGAGTTGAGATAATTCACCCAAGGACACACTCCGGCAACTGCCAGATTTGGGATCTGCATCACCGTAAGCTCCTCCTGCAGTGCTCTGGTGAGGATACAGCGTGTTTCCCGGGAGCATATGGCCTTAAACACAAAGCCTGATTTTCCTGCAGCATGGTTCCAAACATGTTGGTGGTCCAGAAGGAAGGCTGGAGTTCGGGTCCTCTGGCACAGCCGCCCTTGATTCTCCTGTGATGGTGGCACTCTGCCTGTTGAATGGAAATGCCCCCAAAGCGGTCCTAGAGATGCAGTGCAGCAAAAGGCACATGCCCAGCCATTCTCTCAGAGCCTCCTCTTACAGCTCTGATTTTCTATTAGAATTCTCCCAGATTCACAAATGCCCACAGAGTTTCTACCATGTGCTCAACTCAGAGATTTTTTTTTTTAACTTCAAGGGAAGATTTGGGCTTGCGCCAGGATAAATCAGGCTAAAAGGAGTTTGATTTCATGCAAAAGAAATGCTGCTCTGATACCAGGGAGCAAGAACTCCAAAGCTTCCTTCTTTTCAAAAGCAAACAGATTTTTACTGCACCCTCGGGCCATAAGTATCTCTGTATAGTCAACAGGCAGCATTCATCTCAATCCACTTAAGAAAACCACATGTGATGTCTTCTTGCTCCCATCCTGCAAAGGACAGGAATGATCTCATTCTGAGGCGACCCTCCTTCAAAGTCCATGTGGGGTCTCATGGCAATGCTTTTGTGTTCCCCAAGAAACTGACTTAGATATTGCATCTGTGACCTCTGGGAGATGTTCTTAGACGAGACCTATGAAGGAGCAAGGGAAGCAGGATGGGCAGAGAGAAAGCCACAACACACGTAGCACTGTGCTCCCATGAGGAGCCCGGGGCTGGGGTCGCCTGCAAAGATGTCCCTCATCAAAAGAAGGGCTTGGCCTTCAGACCCCAGCACCAATCAGTCAGTGGGCAGAGAAAATAATGTTGGGTGAGTGCTTCCTCAGCTGGGGGAATGATTGCCTCTCAGACCTAATGAGACATAAATTACCAGGGCATTTGCTGCAGAGGGGCTTCATGCTTCCCCCGTAACGTAGAGAAGGTAAGGTTGTGGCCACATCAAATCCAGCCCCTGCCATCTCCAGCTGCTCCTTGATTCCTACAGTGTAGTACTGGATACAAAGTTGGTGCCTAATAAATGTTTGCTGTGAGCTGCATCTGGGGTACTCATGGGTCTTTCTGATGACCTGCCTCTGCACTAGACTGGTTAGCTAGTATTCATTTCCTTATCTTACAGGATGAGGAACCCAGTGGGGCCGTAAGTGTCTTATTCAAAGATGCCCAGCTTGTCAGAGCCACGGGTTATTAGATTCACACCTTGGGACTAGTGTTCTCTTTACCACACCTGCTAGCTACTCCTGGTTTTTTTTTATTGGTCTATATATGATAAAGAGGCTTTAGGTTACAAGAGATTTCATGGTTTAAGGAATGTGTTCCCTGAGTAGGTCTGGTTGCTACTGCCATGGAGGGTCTGCCTGCCTCTGTGGACACACAATTTACTGGTCTCTGAGGGCTCACCCAGTATTGTCTGGCAGATTTTTCACCATGAACTTTCTATCGAATCATGTGTAAATTAGTATTCCCTAACTACACTTAGGGCATAGCATCAAATTCCTGACACTAAAGAAAGATCAGCCATGGAGACTGAACTGGCATGTGCACCCCCTACCTGACAGACACACCCTTACAGACAACATGCTCACCCATTCACTGAAGGCTGCCGCCCCCACCTGCCATCCCTGCCTCCACCCTCCCATGCAGTGACTGATGAAGAATGCGAGGTCCCAGGGGCCCTTTACATCTCAAAAGCCTTCACAACACACAAGCTACCTGAGCTGAGGGTGTGCCTCAGCTCACACCTGTCCTTGCTGTGGAATGGCTCAGGGCCCACTGCCATGTGAATCCAGGCAATCGATGTGGGGCAGAAGAAGCCATGTCCTTGTTGTGGAAGGGATTATAAATTCAACTAGGTCATCCTGCCCTGGGCAGACTAGCTCCCCGGAGGTAGCTCGTGGCAAGGATGAGCTGAGGTCTGGAAGGTAGCATTGAACAGACCCTTCACCCTTCCTCTCAACTTCTCCAGCTGCAAAGCAGGGATGGATTATACCTCTAATGCAGGGTTGTTATGAACGATGCCTTTAAGTCTTGTTTACTTGCTTTACAAAAGTCAAACCATATATAAAATTCAGAGGAAGAATATAGTAGGAACCTGAAATCCTACCAGCTTGGGCTGCCATTTACAGCTGCCATTAACATTTTCCAGACGAACCCTTGAGTTTCTTTTCTGAGCACATGTATCAATGTCCCAGGCAGATCGAACGCCGAAGCTTATCAGATGCTTAGCACGTGCTTCACAGATGGAAGGACTCAGTAAAGGCAGACTGACTATGCCCTGCCACCATCACCCATGTGGAAACCATTAGGTGGTTGAAGAAGCTTCAAGCAAGTGTGCCTCAGAGCACACAGACAGATCGGCCCAGATTCCACCCCCTCACGCATGGGTCATTTGGAGCATCGTCTCACATATTTCTCATCTGTGTCATGAGATGGACGTCATTATCCTTATCAACTACGGTAGATGTCGTTTTGTGACAGTAGCTTTGGGATCCGGTCTGGTCCAAATTCTGGCTCTGCCAGGCTAGGTGACATGTGGGCAGGCTTTTTTTTTTTTTTTAGTTTAATTTTATTATTATTTTTAAAGCATTAGCCTTGGTTTCCTTGGGTAAGATGCTGTTAATAACTACCTCCACCAGTCTCAAGTACATATGACACTCAGCACGGAGGTCATCCCCCAGCATGTATCCAATAAAGCAGGCAGGGAGTGGCAGTAAAACAGTAGCAAGGGTCAGGGTGGTCCCCACAGCCCACTGCATTATTACGAGAACACGATGAAACTGCCGACGAAGAGTTTGAAGAGTGCTTTGTGAGTATTTTGTCATCATTATCCCTATCAACTAATGGTAGATGTGCACGGCTGTTTTATTAGAAAATCTGTGAATCACCATGGATATTTCTCGCTTAGCAAAAGGCATAAAACATGCTGGAGAGATTTTAGGGTCCCTGCCAGGATAACAGCGTTAACATTTCAGTGTAAGGCTCCCCTCGTTTTTCATTCATTCCTTCTGCACATACCCATCCAACATTTTTACTGTTTGAAAACCACTTCGCAGGTTGCTTCCAGGGCTGCGTGGGTAGGACTAAAATCTCACTTCTCATCCAAGCCCTGCTCTGGGCAGTTAATGAATTTACATGATCTCATCTCAGTCTCTACCACAGCGGGGAGAAGTTGTTGATTCAGGTCCCAGCTCACAGATGAAGAAAGCAGGTGCATGGAGATGAATCTGCCGCAGGTCGCAGAGCTGGCAAGAGGGGGACCTGGGAGTCACATTGGTGAGCCCATGGTCTTGTTCCCCATCACGTGAAGCTCCTAACGGAACATCTTTGCCTGTGTGTGTGTTACACACCGACAGCCTGACCCGTGGCACCTCCAGAGCCCAAAATTAGACCATGGCGTGAGCTTTCCCTAGGCCCCTGTGACTTTTAAAGACAGGTATTTTCTCTAAATAAAAAATAGAAGGTATTGCGAGGCACCCAAAATATCTGTGAATTCAAAACAGCAGTTGTGACATTTTTCAAATTTGGGCTTCAAAATATTTTCTTCTGACTGGCAGCCCATAAACGCCCGCTTCTTGGGTTGAGTGTAATTAATCTCTCTATTTTGACCACCACTGGTGCAAACTCCTCATCATCTCTCAGCCTAGAAGTCGGCCGGTTCTCCAACTGCTCCCCACCCCTGTATTCGGTCCTCAAAACGAAATGGAGGCAGGGAGCGAGGGCAGGGGAGGATCATCCTTGTCCAGATGTGTGCGTGCATGTGTGTGTGGAGCGCTGGGAGGCAGGGGGCAGCCCAGAACAGCAACGGATGGGGTCAAGTGCAAGCTGAATGCCAAGATCAACCCCACCAGTGCGATCTGGAACCAATCCCTTAATGACCCTCTGTCTGTCCATTTGTGAAGTGGGACTAATAGAGGTGACAAAAGATGTCCTGTGAGACATATCAATATGTGAGAATCATTTGTAAACCATGAAGCTCTACAAATACAGAGGGTGATTATTGCTATTTAAAAAAAAAATTTTTTTTTACAAATAGTTTATTGTCAGGTTGGTTTCCATATAACACCCGGTGTTCATCCCCACACATGCGCTCCTCCATGCCCATCTCTCTCCTTCCCCCCCATATCAGTCCTCAGTTTGTTCTCAGCATTCAAGAGTCTCTCAAGGTTTGCCTCTCTCTCTTTCCCCCACCATTTCTCCCCTTCTCCTACTCCATGGTCCTCCGCTAAGTTCCTCCTAATCCTCCTATAGGTGCAAACATATGATATTTGTCCTTTATTATACCAGTATACCAGTACTGATATTACTATTATCTGCATGGATGCATGATTTTCTCTCTCTCTCTCTCTCTCTCTCTCTCTCTCTCTCTCTCTCTCTCCGCCTTGGGCAATACAGGCAGACATCTTGCACCAAAGCACAAAGCCACCTTCTCAAACTTGTGGTAATTGTGTCATTATATGCAAGGTCTAGAGACTCACTCCTTCTTGCCTGGCCAATGCCAAAGGTTAGAGTCAAATTTGTCTCCTCCCCAAACCTCATACTATCTCTTGCCGCACTACTGATTTTTTCAGTGGGCAGAGCCTTGTGGGAACCCACCTGAGGTTGCCTGGTTACTGACGTGGAAGACTTCCCAGGAAGAGTCTCTGTTTCAAGGGGTGCAGGGTCACGGGGAGGTGTGTGCATCAGAAGAAACCTGGTCCACCTGACATTACAAACCTACAGCCTATTTATACCTGGCACTCCTCCATGTCTTTGCAGGGCCCTGGTTTGTTCCTAAGTTCAACAGGTGGTAAGTTAGCAGTGCCTTCCTCCTGACATCCTCTGTTCTCCAACATCCTCCTGTTCACCTTCTCCACTGTCGAGGGAGACAACGGGCTGGGACACAGGGTGGCTCTGACTCCTACCTAAATCCTATGGCTTCTCCCATCTCAGTGCTGATCACTTCCCACTTTAAGCGTCAGAGGACCGGACCTGCTGGTTTCTCCTCACACATCAGGCCAGGGGAGATGAATTACAGTCCAGATGCTGAGGCTGACCAGCTACATGACAGGTTGCTTAGCCCCTCTGTGCCTCAGTTCCTCACCTTCAAAAGGGGATAGGGCACGTAGGTGGCTGAGTTAAGCGTCCACTTCTTGGTTTCAGCTCAGGTCGTGATCTCACAGTTTGAGCCCCACACTGGGCTCCACACTGACGGCATGGAGCCTGCTTGCGATTCTCTCTCCCGCTCTCTCTCAGCCCCTCCCCACTCACCCTCTCTGCCTCTCTCTGTCTCAAAGTGAATAAATAAACTTAAAAAATAAATAAAGGGGATAATAACAGCATCCACCTCATGGAGTTGTTGAGAATAAGTGAAAATAATGCCTGATAATGGTAACTTCTCTATCAGTATTAGCTCCTGATCTTATTGGTGTATTGTCATTGCCTTTATCAATTAGCAGTCAGTCAGAGATGCAGTACCAACGGGACAGACAAAAGATTTATTATATATGATATATATATGTTTATACATGGATTTGTTATAATAAATCAGCTTATGCAACTGTGGGCTGGCTAAGTCCAAGTCTGTAGGGCAGGCAGACAAAGGTCATGAGCATCGTGGAATCCTAAGCATGAGCTGAGGCTTGTTGCCACACGTGCGGTCAGTAAGGGGACTTGGGAGGGTGTGGGGAGAAGAATGGCAGACCCGGTGGCTGTTCAGAGTCTCTGAGCTCAGGGGAGGCCTAACCTTCTTTGAAAGTGCTTAACTGATTAGGTCAGATCCACTCAGCACAATCTTCCTTCTGCTGAACTTAAGGATAGCAGTTCGGGGCTTGCATCGTGTGTGCACAATCCTTCTGTAGCAGCACCGAGACGAGAGCTGGATGATGTGTGTGTGCGTTACATGCTGGCTGCCTTTCCTCACCTGGACAGTGCTTTCTTGGCCTTGGTTCTTTAAGTTCTTCTGGGAAGGTCTTCTTTGACTTTTCAGGTTGGATTCAGGGCCCTTCTCTGAACCGTATGAGGACACGGACTTGACCCCGGCAGATGCACATCTGTGGGCTCGAGACTCACCTTGGTGTTCCAAAATCTTATGGGGTGCCTGGCATAAGACGGCCTTAATCCAGCAGACCAGGGGCTTTCACCGGGCCCACAGGAGACTGGTTCTCTGTGCCTGCCACTCAGGGAGCAACCATCCAAGTGCCCAGGTTAAGTCTGGGGTGAGAGGATTGCAGGAGAGTACTCAGTGTAGGAGGGAGTATCCAGCCCTTCAGAGCTCATTACTAGGAGTGGGGCGGACGCAGGGAGTGACCGGGGAAAGCGCCCAGCATCTGACTGATTCACTGGCTCATTGTGTCTGCAGTGTGGAGCTGGGAGATGTTAGTGTAAAAGCCACTAGTCCTGAGGAAGAAAGGAAAATTGGAATTGTTAGTGTCTGGCTGATGTTGTCAGTGGAGAAGGAGAAGGGAGGAGGGCTCAGGACAGTCCAATACACCAGTGACACACAGGTGACAGACACAAGAAGGAGACCTCTCCCTAAGAGGCGCAGAAGGGCCCCAAACTTATATCCACCCGGTGACCCCCATTAAGAAAAGAATACAGAATAACAAATACAAAATGAGGTGCAAACGTGAGGAAAAATGGGAATGGGAATAAAAACTATCACAACAGACTGCAAATTGTAAAATAGCCGACAAAGGCCACAAGCGCTTTCCAGGAAAATAAGACTTTTTGGTAATTAGCTGCTTGACCCACCTCGGTCATACCTTCTTCCCCGCCATTTCTGGCGGCACACTCCACGACAGCAGCTTTGTGATACAATTTTCTAAAGAGCAGAGAGAACTATAATTCAGACTTTTTTCTAGCATGGTTGATCAGAAAAGATATGAGGGGGGCTGCATCCAACCCAGATATAACCATTGTTGGGTACCGCGCCATGCCTATGGCTTCCAGATTCAGGAACTCTGAGAAATTCTCTTCTGTAAGACTCCGTTCAGAGAACAAAAGAAATATATGGTACATAATGGTGCGAACATATCAATGTACCCACGAGCACATCTCTGAAAGGAGGAAATGTCCTGCTTTGAACAGGCTGAATCTTTCCGTACAGCTCCACGTATCTCACAATTGGGAGGATTTCTCACAGACTGGCTTCTGGCCCTGCGACATTCACACATTGTTTCTCTCCTCCATGACCCACATCTGCAGGGGGGCGGGGCGGCGTCATGCAGGAGCCCTTTGTAGCACCACGTGGCCACTTGCACTGAGCTGGCGAGGTGAGAGTCTGGGTATTCCTGGAAGCCGTTCCTACACCAGAGTGGCCGGCAGTAACGTAACTGTGCACAGAAGGGACTAAAATCCAGATGGAGGTGTGCCTGGGTGGCTCAGTAGGTTGAGTGTTCGACTTTGGCTAAGGTCATGATCTTGCAGCTCATGAGTTCGAGCCCCACATTGGGCTCTGTGCTGACAGCTCAGAGCCTGGAGCCTGCTTTGGATTCTGTGTCTCCTTGTTCTGCCCCTCCCCTGCTCATGCTCTGTCTCTTTCTGTCTCAAAAATAAATAAACACTAAAAAAATAATTAAAATCCAGTTGGATATATCCCATTGAACCCCCCAAAAATGTCTCCAAAACACGACCTTCCCTGAGCCAGATGCCCAAACTGTCCAAACCACTCAACACACTCAGTGTACAGGAAAGTGTGACAGAGGGGTAGTCAGAGTGGAAGGAGACCATAATCCTAATGGATTGCCCTAAAATATTCTATTTTTCTGAATTGTATCAAAATATATTGGGCACCTGAGTGGCTTCAGCGTCTGACTTTGGCTCAGGTCATGATCCCACAGTCTGTGGATTTGAGCCCCATGTTGGGCTCTATGCTGACAGCTCAGAGCCGGGAGCCTGTTTTGGATTCTGAGTCTCCCTCTCTCTCTCTGCCTCCACTGCTTACACTCTGTCTCTTTCTTTCAAAAATAAACATTAAAAATTTTTAAAAACAAAACATATGGCCACATTACTAGGGATTTCCAGGACCTTGGAGGGAGCCCATACAAGTGAGGAGTTCCTTTAGGCAGCTGAAATGCTGCAACCACACACACACACACACGTATATACACTCATATGCACATACATATTACATATAGAAGTAAAGCCTGCTTCCATTTCTATATAATGGGGATAGTAGTATGTTGTTGGGAGATAAAATAATGCTATACAAGTGCTCATGAGCGTGCCTGAGCCTCAGTGAGTCAATGTCATTATCAAGGGTCACTTCTCTGAGACTCCCCACCTTCCAGGTGCTCAATGCAATTCCTCTTGTCACAAACGCTGCACGTAAGTTTCTCACAGACGAGACAACTTTCTGGTTTTTTGTTGTTTTTTAAAAAATATTTTTAACATTTTTATTTATTTTTGAGAGACAGAGAGAGACAGAGAGTGAGCAGAGGAGGGGCAGAGAGAGAGGGAGACCCAGACTCCTAGCTGTCAGCACAGAGCCTGACGCAGGGCTCAAACCCACGAACCGTGAGATCATGACCTGAGCCGAAGTCGGACACTTAATGGACTGAGCCACCCAGATGCCCCACGAGACCTTCATTTTGCTGCTATTTTACTTGTCAGTCTCCCCCACGAGTTGGCACCCACTTTGAGGGCTCTGACTTTGCCCAGCTTACCTGTGAACCCTCAGCATCTACCGCAGCATGGCACCTCACAAAAGCCCAGAGACGTTTATTTTCTTCCTCTTTGCCTTGGACTCAGTAAGTGTTGAGTGTTTGGTAACACGGTGCTCCATCCTTTCATTGATCTTTTCATTACGCATGAATATTCTCCCCTGTGTCCCCTCCTGACGCCAACATGGGGCTGGGCTCAGGTCACACACCTTCCTGTGCAGCTGCGCCCACAGGAGAGCACTTAGCCAATAACAAAGGCTGCTTCCAAGAAGGCGGTAATAGCCCTGAGCCTTGCAGAGTGCAGTCAATCTTTCATCCAAGGCAACTTTGGAAATAATTGCTTCGGTGGGAGCTAGTGAGTGTTTAAACAGGGAAACTGCCTTTTGTGGGTGCCATCCAGGAGTTACGTGTGCTCCCTGCCATTGGCTCATTCTCTCCTGGACTCGTCACAAGTACCTTAGAAGTGCCCATTAGCAGGTGTGCAGTGAGAATAGTGTCTGCAAATCAGTCTTATCCATCCAAGAAACCCAATTTTCCAAAGATGTCTAATTAGCAACTCTTGACTAAATTGGTTCGTTTCACAGTATGGAAGCAAGTGTGTGTCTGAGAAGAAGAAAATTAACCCACCTCTGACGACACAGTGCACATTTTCTCACTAATTCAGGTAGAGTTAGTGCCAAATTATCAGTTTTTACCTCGATTTCCAAAGGGTGACTTGTCCACCCAAGGGAGATAGGCCATCACCCCTCTTCAGCAGGTGAATAGCCTGACTCCCTCAACAGCAAAAGTGACCCAGAGTTTAGGACACAGGATAGGGTGGCCTGGGGCCAGGATTCCCATGAACCGCCGACAGTGAATAATGAAGCTTGCAGCAAAATGGGAAAAATAAAGAGTAGAGAATTTTCATATATGAAACGTTATTAAATTAAAAGAACGATTCTTTTTATGAGATTAAAATCTTCTTAATTAGGTGTGTTTTAAAATGTCCTTTTTATGTGAAATGATGGGAATAGCAGATAGTAAGTTTTTTAAGTGCAAAATAAAAAGTCAGTCCCCAGTGCCATCTTGCGTTTTTCATTAATCTCATTTTACTAGCTCTTGCCGGGGAATCCGGATTTGAACTTGGATTTCACCCTTCCCTCTACTCTGCTTGCTCTTTCTGAGAGCCCTAGAGGGAAGAGGGCTGAGAAATCACCCGGTGTTCTGGGTCGCTGTCCATTCTCAGGAGGTAATTAAGGCCTCACCTTTTATTTCTGAGTCAAGTTTATGGTCTTTGACTCTGCCAATGAGTCAAGCATGTTTCCCCACAGCCTGGTACTCTGCCTGGTCTGTCCATCATGAACAAAGTAGCTTAGGCTTGTGTCCAAACGCAGCCTCTTCCTACTTCTGAATGTGTGATCTTGTTAAGCTCATGAACCTCTCTCTGAGACACAGTGCCCATCCTGGGCAAGAGGAACACAGTCCCTGCCTTGCAACCAACATGTGGTGACACCACAAACATTGAGCCAGTATATCCGAGCCTGGGCAGCAAGTGCACAGTCCTGCTCAAGAAGCCCTATGTATAATTCAGATGCCTTCCTTAGTGGTAGAGTCTTCTACCTTCTCTGGGGTCTTGCCATCTTCTTGAGGGCGTGGGTTGTGTTAGATTCATCATTCCTCTAGAAACTGCGGTGTGAAATTTCTCATAGAGAAGTCATTTGGATGCACTTTCAGTGATCATTGGACCACTGGTCTAAAGGTCATCTTCATGAAACTATAGACTTCTAATTCTAGATTTTGGAGGCCCCTGAATGTGGCACCACACTCTACTCACAGGTCTATAGAGGGTCCCTGCTGACATTCTGGACATGGCATGGCACAGAGCAGCCCACACTTATAATATTTGGGTACCATTCTCAAGGAGCATCACAAATGGAAGGGACCTTCCAGGACTGGCCCTTGCTTTTCCTTGCGATTTCCTCTAAAACCTTCAAGTGTTGGCTTTAATGACTCTTGTGTCTATGTATTACCTTTACCAAAAACGTGTCTCTGCAGCTTCATTCTGGTGAATGGCCTTGAAAGCAGTGACTGTCCTCCCTGGCCACACCCCCTTCACTGACATCACTGCCCTCCCGCCTTGCCTCCTGCATCCCACTCACTCCCATCATTGTGCATGCTGTCTCCATCCTCTCTCAAGACCAATGGCGGGGACAGTATTGATCTTTGTGTTCAAGAAAGCAATTCCAAGAAATGCATATACAGACCCTTGAGCAAAGCAAGAAGCCAGCCATTTAGAAACACTGTCTAGAGGAGCCTCAGGCCCCTTAGCAAGCAGTGAAGATTAAGCTGTGTGACTGATAGCACAGGCTCTGAACACAGGCAGTTTGAGAAAGAGGGCTAAGACCAAGGTTTGAGATAATCAAACTCCCAACTCAACCGCCTACCCCTAGTGACAGGTGTCATTCTCTGTGCCTCATTTATCTGTGCCAGGTCCTGGGCTAAGATTTTAGGTACCTTAATTTAGTCTACCCATTTTGCAGATGAGAGAGGTGAGGCTCAGAGCTGTTAAATAACATGGCCAGTAAGGGGTAGAGCCCAAGAGTGAAATCCAGGCTGCCTGGCACCATAACTCTTCACCATTAAGTCAAGCAGACCTTGCTCCCCATAGGGTCCTCCTGCCTTTAGAGAGCCCTAGTGCATGTGAGCGGAGCCAGAGCTGATCCCTGAGACCTGTGTTCTGTGCTGACCACCCACTTCCTGGCTTCTGAGGCTTTGCAGCTATGTAGGTTTCCCTCCCTTTGGATTGCACCCTTGGAATTCGTTGAGATTCTAGGATGTTATTAACTTGCCCAGAAAACTGGCTGAGTCTGGATTCCAAGTCAGGTCCCTCTGTGCGTTTTTCCAATAACCTGTAGTTTCTCTGCTGTCACCTGCCCCAGAGTTGTGGAGGGGCATGCTTGGCACTGTTTTTCCAGAATGGGGTTGAGCCTGTACTTGGTTTTTCCACCTCCCTTATTTGTCTCACTTGTGGGTGGGCAGGGGGATGTTCTGGCCACATAGGGTGGGCGAATGTTGAAGGTTGGAGTGTGTCTCTTCAGCCCACCCATGGGAGGTGGCATGGCCTGACCGTTAAGATCATGGCTTTTGTAGCCAGGTCTGAGTCCAATGCCTGTTCTGTCACCCCTAGCTAGCCAGGGGACATTGTGTGATTCAGTCACTCTATGGATCCCAGTTTCCCTGTCTATACGACAAGGTGATGAGGGTTAGATGAGTTGGAACAGAAAGGCATTTGAACAGTGCCTGGCATGTGTAAGCATCTGGGACAATTACTTGTTATTACTGGTATCATAATCCACCCCTCATTCTCACTTCAGAGTGTAGACCCCTCTGCATCTGCTTATTGCTCCCACACCCTCCTCTCACCTCCCAGCCCAAGGATCCTGGGGAGAAGCTGAGTTACTGAGGCTGGGAAGGCTGGCGTATTCACTCTGAGCACGAGACAAAGGCCTGAGCTGGCTTTGTATCTAACCGAACTGATTAAGCTGCACGTTAGCTGGGGATAAAGCTTCTTACCGAATAACTAGGCTTTTGCTGAGCCAGGATGATAAATTCATTCTTAATGCATTAATAATAAAAAGAGATTTCCCCCCCTCCCTTCTGTGCGCTTCCAGAGGCTTTAAGGGCTTTAGCTGTGTTGAACACCGCCATCTAGAGGACATCTGAAGAATCGCAGCAAGGCAGAAAAATCACTCTTCAAGGAACACCAGAATTTACAATCCATAAGAGGTTCAAAGCGGACACCCCGGGAGGCCAAATGTGTTTACAAAATGACTGCCAGTAGTTACTTATTACCCTGGAAATGGCATCCTTCTCTGATTGCGAGGCCCTGCTGCATGGCGCAGTTATTCCTGTGACTCTCCTATGAGAAGTGGTTTCAGCGCTGCTGACATACTAGGCTCATTGTAACAGGCTTAAAACAGGGCTTGGGTTTGCTTGGTTTTCTGTGAGTACCTACTATGTGCTAATTAGCCCACCAGCACTGTAAGAGATACAGAAGTGAGTAAGCACAGCTGTGCACTGGAAGTGCCAGTGTGGGAACATGTAGAATAAGGATGAGGGTACTTATGAACAAGCCAGAAGAGCCGATGTGCCCTATCCACGCAGCTGGAGGCAGAGCTGGGTGGCATTCAGAGGCAAGGGAAGAAGGAAGGGACTAGCACATCATGAGTATCCACCATGCAGTTGGACACAATCTCATTTACTTCTCTCTCTCACCCTGGAAGATTCTATAGGAGCTCCCATCCTCCAGATGGGGACCCGGAGGCTCAGAGAGGTTAAGACACTTGCCCAATGCTATCCAGCTGTGAAGTGAGGAAGCCGGGATTCCAATCCCAACTGTCCGACTCTAAAATTCTTCCTATGATTCTAGGCTGCCTCTAGATGAAGGAGGAATTGGTGGGGAATTGACTCTTGAATTATCACAGTGGTAGCAAATGTTTATCCCCAGGAGGTGAATTTGATTTTGAAAAATAGTCAAAATTCCTTTCTAGGCCAAAGCCATTCAATGGATAATGGGATTTGAGGTTTAAAAAAACATAAGTGTGACTCTAAGGCATGAAAATTGTTTTATGCCTATCCACAGATAAACAGGCTGACGGGTGCTTCTCGAAGCCTGATAAACAAACAAGGGCATGGGGATGACATTTTAGGTACATTGGTTTTGGTGTGTTCAGCATCGGTATTTTCCTTTTTATCACTCACATTTCTAGTTTGGAAGCAAAAGCTTGTTTCCCAAGTACTCACAAAGGATCTCCAAACTCTTCTGGGTTCCTTTCCAAGGTCTCCAGCAAGAGCTGCTCATCCTCATTTGAGAAAGGACGAACCAGGCTTGAGATGAGTGACGCCCCCGCTTGGTAGCTCAGTGAGTCAGCGGTGATGACAGCAGGACATTGGGTACAGGCTCAAACTCCTTATCTTCTTATTTCCCAGGGGAGGGGCCTATGGGGTAAGGGAATCAATACTGCCATTCTGGGAAGAATCCCATGGGCACACACCCCATCATGGAAATGGACCAGAGCAGCATCAGTGTAGGAGAGTGGAAAGAACAAAAGTAATCATGGAGGGCTTCGTACAAGAAATGATGCCATGATTCACTTAGGGGAGGAAAGAGGCAGTTGGTATCACATAGTTGTCTTGTTATAATAACCCCAAGCCAGGTGCCTGTCACAAAGGAAATTTGTATGCAGTGGGTGGGGGTGGGGGTATGATTTTTTTTCCCAGCTTGTACATACTTTGGATATTCTTTCTCCAGCTGAAGGTAATAAGCCAGTAAATATCCCTTTCACTGCTACCCAGCAGTGGATTCAGATCTCTAAGTGGCCAGTTTAAAAAGTCCTGTGTGCCCAAGGGCCGGGCCCATATATTGACCTCAGGCTGCAGCTCAGTTGTTCAAGTGGATGTGTCATGATGGGCAGGAGGAGTGGGAGGGAGGTGGGGATTTTCCATGTGCCACATTTCCAGGGACCATATCATGCTGGTCATGATAAGTGCTGGAACACATCCCAGCAACGTTACCCCAGAGCCCCAAGTTAGTCTCGGCCACCTTCATCATGACATGTTATGAGGCACAGATGAAGGCACTGAACAGTGATGAATGATGATGATAGTTTTGGAAACCAGAAACCATGTGGCTTATACACATGCCCCTTGTCCCATCTATCCATCCATCCATCCATCCATCCATCCATCCATCCATCCAGTAATTCAGGTGGGTGGGGTATAGGCAAAGGCCCAGAGGGGAGGAAGCCCAACTCATTCTGAGATGCTCATGGATGGCCAGAAGGTGGGAAGTGGGGTGGGATGTGAGACAGGATAGCCTTAAGGAGCCAGCTCATGGAGGACAGTCACAGAAATCACTGTAGACCTTCCTGAGGGGCGATGAGATCACACTAGTGCTCAGGGAAGGAACCCTCACCCCCACCTGAAGCTTCTGTGTGGGTAATGGAATGGAGAGTGAGGCTAGAGAAAGTCACCCATGGAGAGAGGAAAAGGCCAAACTGAGCCAGTGTCAAAGCGGACCTTGTTATTACAATTGCTATTATTGTTACTTATTAAAGTGGTGGCCTTGGGCTAAGGGCTAAAGTGGAGAGTGTCACAAAACCCTAATTTTATCAACAAGATGGAAGTGCAAAAAGTGGGTGACAGTCCTTGTGAGGAGGAAGGGTGGAGGGCTGTAGCTTCCTGCAGATTCAGTTCCCTCTGCCAGGTACACTTTTCCACCACACACACATGCACACACCATAGGCACGCACGCTACCGGACACTTCTGTAGGTACCTACTTAACTCTTGCCTAGAATTTCAATCTCAGTTCAGTTTTCATTCGTTCATTCTGCACTGACAGATCTCACTGTCAGTAAGATGTTATTTGCTCACATATCTGTCACTCACCAATTTTTTTTTTAATTTTTAATGTTTTATTTATTTCTGAGAGAGAGAGAGAGAGAGACAGCGTGAGCAGGGGAGGGTCAGAGAGAGAAGGAGACACGGAATCTGAAACAGGCTCCAGGCTCTGAGCCACTTGTCAGCACAGAGCCTGATGCACAGCTTGAACCCATGAACCGTGAGATCATGACCTGAGCCGAAGTCGGACATCCAACCGACTGAGCCACCCAGGCACCCCAAGTCACTCACCAAATTTATCCAGTTGTGAGTAAAGGCTTTTTTGTGGATTAAGTCTAATGTCTCAGAACATGAAGACACACCTTTCCCCATGAAGACAGTCACTGATGCCCATGCACTGCGGTATTCCCTGGAAGTCAGGAGACTGAGTTCTACCCCGGTCCTCCGGTGCGTCCATGAACTCTCCTTGTTATCCCTCTCCTGTTCCTCCAGACCTGGGTAGGATCACTGCCAATCCCTGGGTGCTGTGCTGTGGTCAGGCCACTGCTTTCTGAGAATTGCTCACTGGGATTCCTGTCCCATGGATTCTCTGTCCTCCTGGATTAAACTACCAGGGACTGTCCCATTGGCATGGATTCATGCACACTTAGTATCTGTTAAAGATCCCTCCTGTCAGGCAGCACATATTCATTGAAGAAAATTCCATCAAACCCAAGAACAAGTGAATTTGCCAAGTCGTCAGATGGCTGACTTGGCTACAAGGGACCATGCAGATAGCCAATCCAGGGATGGGACACATGGCAGACACTGCTGTTTTCCCACCCAATATCCAGTTTTCACTTCTCTACTTAACAGAATCCTCATTTTTCTGAGGGGTAATAGTGGATCCAGTCAAAATGCTTATTTTTCCAAACTCCCATTCAGCTGAGTGTCACCGTGCCACACAGTTTTGGTCAATGAGACACGAAGGGAAGTCTGCTAAAAATTTCTGATAAGTGTTTTTGCTTTCCAGATACACGTAGATTTCTTCTCCATTTCTCCTTTCTTTGTCTTCCTCTTGCTTAAAAATGGGCGTGAAGGGCTAAGATGGGGCCACCATCTTGCAGTGAGCTATGGGGATAAGAATAACAATCATGGCACTTGTGTGTGAGTGCCACCCACAGCCACCCACAGATGTGCCCAAGGCAGACATCACAGATCATTCCTAGCATTCTCTCCTAATGAGCCTAGACATGTGGCCTCAGAATCTCCTCCAGCCCAGAGCTGCCCTTTGTGTGAAATCCGTTAGTCATATCTGATCTCACACAAACTTTTCCCTATATTGCATAATAAGGAGCCCCGAGAGAGAGAGAGAGAGAGAGAGAGAGAGAGAGAGAGAGAGAGAGAGAGAGAGAGAGAAAGAGAGAACTTCTGAAATAATGAATTAGTGTCATGGCCAGAGCTGGAAGCCAGTTCCCTAACTCTTGATAGCCTGATACAGTGGGAGGCATATGAGCTCGGGGGCTGGAGAGCCCACATCTCTTGTGCTGACTGTATCTCCGTGTGCAAATAGAAATGTCACCTCCCCTCCCTGAGTCTGAGTTTTCTTGACTGTGATGTCGAGGTAACGCTGCAGACTTCACAGGGTGGTTGTGAAGACCAAATCTGTGAATGGGGTACTGACCTTCAGGGACATTTATTCCATCCTTGCGGGTTTCTTCTCTTCCCCCTTCCCCTCCCCACTCCAGTACAATTCCACAGGGAGACGGTACCCCCAAATTAGGAAGCATAACTGAGAAAATGAGGGAAGAGTTTGGTATGATTTTCTCAAAATGAATTCTGTGCACTCCCACCCTGCCACCCCCGTGTATGAATTTGTGGCTTTGCCAAAAGCTGGAAGGAGCTAATTCCCTGCTCAGCTGGGCAACAGGCTCCCTGCCTCGGGAGGCTCTAACCGCAAGCTGGGGTGTGAAAAGTTATTAGCAAAGACACAGCTCTGCCCTATTGCTATTGCTTTTCTTCTGACAACCCCGTACTCCAGAGCGATTACAAAGGTAGTTAGCTGTAGACTTTAAAAAAAAAAAAAAAAGGAGTTAAATCCTCATTTTCTGAAAGATTTTCAGCTCCTGTGCAGTTTAAACTTAAAAGATATAAAGTTAAAAGCTTTGTTGCTTTTATTGTGTATTTTGGGTGTTTTTGCTTGTTTTCATTTTTGTTTTGCAAAGAAAGATCATCTGCCACAATGTGTGGGGAGGGGATGCCCGAGCTATCAATGCCTCTAAGTGTGGGCCTTGAGCCTTCCTCACTGTTCTTGTCCATAGTGGGGACAATGACAGCAGCTACCACTTGTTAAGCACCTGCTGTATGCTTGGTACTATGCTAAACACTTTATGTGTCTGGTTTCTTTTTTCTTTTTTTTTTTTAGTAGCTATTAATTTATATTTTATTCTACTTTTGAATCAACAACTTAGAAGTCAACGATATCTTCATTCTTTTTTTAAATTAGACTCTATTGTCCTTCACTTAAGACCCCTTCAATCTGTTGAGATGTAGACTGCCCAGTACATTGAGAGCCTGTGAGTATAAGTCAGCTCTTTAAGCCAAACATACTCCTTTATTTTTCCCATTAGGTATAAAAACAGATTCTTAAAAAATATATGACAAAACCTGGACACAACCTACATATCCACCATTAGGGAAATGGTTCAATAAATTATGATGCATCTTCACAATGGAGCATGAGGTATCTATAAAAAAGAATGAGAGGGGCACCTGGGTGGCTCAGTCAGTTAAGCCTCCGACTTCAGGTCAGATCATGATCTTGCGGTTTGTAGGTTCGAGCCCCGCATCGGGCTCTGTGCTGACAGCTCAGAGCCTGGAGCCTACTTCAGATTCTGTCTCCCTCTCTCTCTGCCCCTCTCCTGCTCACACTCTTATCTGTCTGTCCGTCTCTCTCTCTCAAAAATAAATAAACATTGAAAAGAATTTTTTTTTAAAAATGAGAAATATTTCTTTGTATTACTAGTTTCTCCTAGTCTACTTTCACCCCACCAACAACCTCATTCCCTCATTAGGTAGGAAGCATTACTATCCATTTTTCCAACTGACAAGAGATTGAATAAGTGACGGACCTGGGATTCAAATCTTGACCCCAGTGATCCTACGGTGAGATGGGTTTTAAGATTCAGTGTGATCATGTGGGTAGGTGCCTGGCACATAGTCGGGGCCCAAATAACTTTGGTTCCTTTTCAAGTCAGGTTTCAGGTAACATAGACACGAAGTGAAAGTGAAGTCTGCTGCTGTTCTGACTGACGGCTCCCCAAGAACCTTTGCTAGATGTACCAGGAGATAGGGAAAGGCCCTCACAAGCCTGGGCCAGAAGCTCCTAAAAGTTCTGCCTTCGGGCAAAACCAGCTCTGAGGCTCCTTGAAAAATGCTAATGGAAGTTCTACAGGGTCTCAGCTTGGATTTGATTTCTACCCACAGGCACAGGCTCAAAGAACATTCATACAAAGAAAGGAGAATGAGATGGGAACAAGAGATATTATGTAGATGCATTGTCAGAAAGAAAATGCAGAGGGGACAGGACAGAATCCATGCCTGTGGGAAGGAGTGGGGGAAAGAGAGAGCCTGAGGTTTCCCATACAGATTGCACCAGGGCTGCACTTCAGACCCTGTGCTTACTTGGTGGCCTTGGGCAAGTTACTTAACCTCTCTGGTCCTCAGTTTTCACATCTGGCAGATTGAGGAACCGTGATAATTCTGTCATCGTCAGGTTTGCATTTCAGACAGAATTCACTAGAAGGGGCCTCTGACCAGCACCCATTCTGAATGCTCAGTTGCATAACCACCTTTTCAAGTTAGTATTTTTATTCTTACCCTGGGTCCCAGAGTTGTCTGGGGGCAGAGCTCTTGGCTCAGTGCCTGGCATGTCATGGGTGATAAATGTGACTTCTGCATCTCTGCTGACCCCTTCAGCAATATTAGTCCCAGGAGTCCTTCTTGTTGATAGTCTTTCAACCACAGGTGACCAAATCCTCCCTCAATAATGCTTGTTCATTTTGCCGGAAGCAAGCCAGCCAGCCAGTGGGATCTAGGGCCTTGTCAGGGACCTCACAATTAGTCTGTCTTCTGGAAGATAAGTTCTGCTGTGGTCCCAGTGGGGGGAAATTGGAAAACCAAGCCTGCAGGTTTCAATCTGAGAAGCGTTAATGCCATAAAGTATTTCAGTTCTAACCAAGGGGAGCGACAAAGCTGTGAGTACCCAGCAGATGTGGGGACGGGGAATTGCCGTCTCCCTGGGCTTGATTACACAGAATTGGTTCCTGTTCAAGAGGCAGCTGGCTAGAAGGATGAGAGGCAGATTTACAACCTGGAAAGTGTGGTGCGGTGCCTGGGAGAGAAATTAGCATCATCAAACAGTAGTAAGAGCTGGCGTGGAGTGAATTTCTACTACACGCCAGGAATGATAGTGGGCGCCTTGTCCAGGAGCCGTGGTAACAAGTCTCCAGGTGGGCAACCAATGCACACGTATTGAACTCTGCTTCTTGCAGCCACTGTCTGGGGGCTTTACAAATGTAATCTCCCACTTGATTTTTATACTGGCTGTGGGAAGCCAGCCTTCGTCTTACAGAGGAAGAGACTGGGCCTCAGGGAAGTGAACAGTGATTCTTCAGGGCTGGGATTTGAACTGCTGTCTGCCGGCGTGAAAAGCTTGCTTGAATAATTTGACAAATAAAAGCTTTTATCAAAACTGGATTGATGAAGAAGGAAAACAGTTAAGCTTGGGGGATCCGGTCTTGTTTTTGCTTCCAGAAGCCCACCACAGAGCTGGGGAGGAGAGACACAAGAACCCGGGGGGCTGGCCATGTACAGAATTTTTGAGAATCCAAGCCAATCAGCCATCCCATCCCATCAACTCCTCCCCATGGTCTCAGGACTTTCAGGGACCTTGGTGGTCACTCCGTCCATCCTCATTATCTGACACATGAGGAAACTGAGGCTCGGAAGGGGAGAGTGACTTGTCAAAGGGCCACAAAGGAAATTAGTGGCAGGTGTAGGGTCGAAACAGCTTTCTGTATCTGGGAAGCACTCTTTCCACAGAACCCCTTTCGTTCCTACCTCTTAACCCACCAATTCCCAGTCAACTCACAGAAAAAAGAGATCACAACCTGATTTCTCCATTTTGAGAGCAGACCATCTCTCATTCCAGGCTCAAGTTTCTTTAACTAGGAAAGAGCCGTAAATAAATTCTCGATGTCTCTCTGGATAGCTTAAGGTGGCAAATGAGTCCCTGCAACTATATGCAAATGTCCTTTTCTGCAGTAAGGATCAATGAATAAAGGTCTTCATGTTTCAGAAAGGAAGAACCCATGTGGGAGACTTCTGTCCGTCATCTCTGGGTCCCCTGGGTCCACTATGGGGCCTGGGACAGTAAGATTCCGTACAAGTCATTCCGTACAAGTCATTCAGTAGAAGTAGAAGTCATTCAGAAGAAGACAACGCCAGCTGTTTACCTCTCCAGCTTGGGCTCCATTTCAACATTTATTGGTGGGTTCAGAGGAAAAGAAATTGTGGATTCAGAGGAAAAGAAGCGAAAGTGAATTCATGGTGTAATTACTCTAAGTATTTTGTGTTGAAGCTCAGTGATTCCAGATCATTTCAATAATGGGGAGAAGTCTGCATTGTGTTTTAAATTAAATTGTTCCAGAGGCATCTGAGTGGTTCAGTCAGTTGAGCATCTGATGTCGGCTCAGGTCATGATCTCATGGCTCATGGGTTCAAGCCCTGCGTTGGGCACTGTGCTGACAACTCAGAGCCTGGAGCCTTGGATTCTGTGTCTTCCTCTCTCTCTGCCCCTCTCCCACTCATGCTCTGTCTCTTTCTCTCAAAAATGAATAAATATTAGAAAAAAAATTTAGAGTCACTTTTTAAAAATGTTTATGTAACTTTTTACAAAAAGGAATGCCTTTAGCTATGCTCTCATTTCTTTTCTTTTCTTTTTTCTTACAAATAGTTTATTGTCAAGCTGGTTTCCACATAACATCCAGTGCTCATCCCCACAAGTGCCCTCCTCCATGCCCATGCTCTCATTTCTAAGAGAATCTATGCAGATGTTACACTGTTTGAGTTAATTAGGACTAAATCAATGAAGTCGAAGTCAATGGGTTAATTATCTCAAGATGGGTGAATACAATCCAGCACCTATGGCAAACAAAGCATACAGCCTCAAGTAAACTAACACTGTTTTCAGAACAAAGATTTTAATAAATGTAGTGTCTTAAATATTAATAGTATCAAGATTACAAGTCAATTGGCCTTAGAACTTTTAAAACAAAGTTTTCAAGAAGACAGGACTACTTTTGTAGTCTTAGAAAGCCTATGTGTCATTGCCTGCTCTGTATCTATATGTAATCAGAGTTTATAAGCATCAGAATCCCCTGGTAAATAAAGGAAGATGGTGCACTGGGGAGGTGTGGACATTTGTGTTGATGCCCAGGAATGAGCCAGTAACAGCTCAGATCTTTTGCTCTTTTCACCAGTTTTCAAACTGGAATCATGGGGCTTAATTCTCAACATGGGAGCTCCTTCAAATAATGGTTATTTTTCTCCAGATTTGGCTGAGAACTACCCCCTCCCTCAAGGTCAGAGATAAGCCTGAAATATACTTGCACATTTCAGAGCAAAGTGCTCCACTGGCCATGCAGGACACGCTCAGGAAGCCACCAGCAATGAGCTCAACCCTGAGCTCTGTACCCTGTCAGAGGGATAAAGGGTGGAGTTTGGAAGGTGAGCAGAGAACATTCCTTTTTTTTTTTTTTTAATGTTTTTTATTTATTTCTGAGAGAGAGAGGGAGACACAGAATCTGAAACAGGCTCCAGGCTCTGGGCTAGCGGTCAGCACAGAGCCGACGCGGGGCTCAAACCCATGAACCATGAGATCATGACCTGAGGCAATGTCGGGCGATTAACCGACTGAGCCACCCAGGAGACCTGCGCAGAGAACATTTCTTTGAAGTGTCTTGTCCCTGTGTTTTGTAGAGATATTAGCTAGTGCACTTGCCTTTCAGGAACCTCTCCTGAAGGGCCCTGTCAAGTGGCCTGTGGAAGCAAGAGGTCACTCCCAAGTGGCTCTGCTGGGGAAAGTGTCATGATGGTGATGCCACAGGAGATCTCACAGAAGTGCAGCACTCACGCCATACAGCACAGTGAAACCCATGAGAGGGGCCTCCAGAGGCACCCCCAAAATGTGACTAGAGAAAAGTCCTGTTTTTGGACCCCATCTTACTCCAAAACCAAATCATGATAGCACCTGTCAAGTAGAAACATCAATGCCCCCAGTCTGCTCTCCAGAAGTTCTTTCTTTTTCTAGAAGTGTCAGGAAACATCAGGGGAAGTGGAAAAAGAAAAGAGCCCAACCACACTGTCACCTACTCCAGGGTTCCAGGGAGATTGGCAAGACCTTTGCTTGAAGTTCAAAGTTTTAAGAATTATGAGAGACTGGACATTTTATCGCTTGAAATCAGACTGTTTAGGGACTAGCAGTGACTGAAGGACTTTTCATTTTCTGAAAGTGACAAGAAATGGAGGGACCTTCCCGAGATATCATCTTTGGGTGGGGAGACAGAGTTGATACAGTGGATTTGTCAGATGGTCCTGAGACGGGGGAAAAGAGAAAATGGAAGTTGTTTTACAATTGTACCCTATCAAGTTCCATTCTCTCAACATCGTGGTTATTTTCATCTGCTGCTCTTTTTCCTCCTGGGAGCGGGTAGAGGAGTGAGGGATGCTAACCCTGGTGCAGGTTGAGAAGTATTTGATATGATACGCATGCAGTTTTATAGGTGTAGTGCCAGAGGATGCCAAGGCTGCTGACCCATGAGCAGAAAAGAGAAGGTAAAGTTCAGAAACAATAGAGGAAAGGAGAAGAGGGTCAGGCCTTGATGGAAACAAAGGGCTTGGTTCTGCCGTGCGCACACTGAGATGCCCCGGATGCAGGCTCCTTCTGGAATGAGGGTCTCCAACTAGTAAATGCCTGAGAGTCAGGGAGTGGAGCAGTCCTCAGGAGGGATGTGCTGCAGGAGAAATCACCCAGCACTGAGAGATCATCGGAAGGGTCGCCGGGAAGAGGACGGGAGAAGGACCCCAGCTCGTATGAGTCAGAAACCAGCACGATTGTGCCGCAGGAACACTCAACCAGCACATCTCAATGGCTTGAGCAGCATCCGCACAGGCTGGCCTGTGCTCTGCCCTGTCCTCACTCTGGGACCTAGCCTGAAGGAGCAGCAACTCCTGGACCATGCTCCATGGCTGCGGCGGAGGGAAAGGAACATGTGGTGTGTTGCATATGGGCTCAGCTCTACTCCTGTGGCTTTGGCCAAAGCCAATGCCCTGGGAGCACCCACTCAGAAGGACGGGAAAGAGTAACTGGAAACTAGTGAACAATAAGGCAGGGTGTCCCAGTGCCTGTGGAGAGGAGAGGGGCCCTGCTGACATGGAACCAGAGGACGTCCTTGGGCTGACAGAAGGTGGACTGAACTAATTACCAGGCCAAAGAGGGAGCTAGCATCTCACAGGCTGCTCGCCAAGCCAACATCCCATGCACCAAGTGTGATGCTAAACCCCAGAGAGGGGATGATGGACAGGACCTGTGATCCCTGACCTCCTGGGAGTCAAAGTCAAGGCCACGTGTACCCCAAAACCTCCTCAAGATCAGCTGAAATTGGGGTTATCGTGCTCAAGAGGAAAGAGCCCTAGACTTGGAGTTGGAATGTCTGAGTCTGATTCTAACCTAACTGTAACCTTGGCCAAGTTTATTCCTCCCCATAGGCTTCACTTTCTCTGTCTCCTTCAGGTCTTATCATTGCAAAGGACTAGCTTCGTTAAAACAGAAAAAGAAAGTGGAGGGACAGAAAAATATCAGATGGACACTAAGGTCCTACAGGGACTGGAAATCATGGACAGCGGTTCCTGTCCATTGCTACCATCCCTCTCTCTACTCATCTGCCCCCTTCTTCTGTCCTCTCTGATAGGACTTCCCTGCTTCATTTTCAGCCACCCCTGCTCCCCTGCTCCAGATGGGGCCCCCACAGGCCTCCTCTATTCAAACACAGCATCTTAATATGCAGTGCCTACAGCTCACGAATCCTGAGGACAGAGAATGGGATAGGCCTGGACTGAGCCATGCTGGTCCAGTCAGCTGTGGCTGGGGGAGGGATCAGGCATGTGTCCATTTGGTAAGGACTGTCCAAGTGGACTGTCTGCCAGTGGATGCAGACCAGTGGGCACTGTGGCTTCATGGAGCAGCTGCAAAGTCACCTGACTGTCATATCCGTGCAATCAGTGGTACTTCAGTATGGTCTCCCTTGAACCCAAAACATCAGGTGAAGCAAACGCATTGTAAGTGTGATTTCTATACACTGTGTCAGCTGGAAAGTTCTACCAAAGAATACAAGACCAGATCGCTAACCACATATTTTAGGAGGAAACTCTCCTCTTATTCAATCTAATACTCATATTGTATTTCAGAGGTTTGTTGCAAAGTCAGGTCTGGGGGGCAGGCCCACTCTTAAATTTGGGGGACTCTAGCATGAAAGCAAATGGAGCCCTGTGGTTCTTAAGTCTAAATATTCAAGGGGCAAAAATAAAGCCCTTCCCAAAATAAATAAAATATGTTCTGTCCTCTTACCTTGAAAAATATACCTTTATAAATATCTATCATATCTATCTTTCTAGATATAGGTATATCTATATCTATATATACAAGACTACATGTATGTATAAAGTGTATACATTTAGAATTCTACATATAAAAATATATAATATATATAAAATCTTGCCTCATATATATGTATATATATGGTGTGTATGTGTGTGTGTGTATATATATATATATGCATATATATATATAACTTTATACACACATCTTGCTTTATATATACATACAATCTGGCTGTGGTTTGTATATGACTGAAGGCAAAATATCAAAGATGACTACATTCAATTTTTATTGCACATGTGTAGCTATTCTGTTGGTGATATAGTGATGTTCAGATGAGTAATAAAATAAAAACATACATTACTTACAAATATTATATATTTATTACATAACATTTATTTTTCTTTAGTTTCACAAAGACACTAATTGCATTCTAATAGTCAATATTTTCACCTAAGATGTGTTTTATTGACAGCCATACCAAATCAGACAACTTCTCTTGATTATTTGCAATTCTTACTTTTTTATTATCGTTATTAATTCCGGTTTGGATAGACTAATCTGCTAAGACAGCAGCAACTAAAATTGTCAATAAACATATTAATGAAAATAATTCTTAGTTTCAGTTACATATTGTGTTCAGACACTGCGAAGGGGCTACGTATGTTACATTTTTGTCTCAAAAGACATTTTTAAATAGGTACGTGTCATCAAAAATTACTATCTGTGATGGTTAATGGTATGTGTCAACTTGGCTGGCCTAGGGGATGACCCGGGAGCTGGCACATATGATTTCTGGGTGTGACTGTGAGGGTGTTCTACAAGAGATTAGCGTTTGGATGGGTCAACTGAGTAAAGAGAAAAGCCCTCCCTGATGCAGGTAGACATTGTCCAACCTGTTGAGGGGTTGAATGGAACAAAAAGGCAGAAGGAGGGTGAATTTTCTCCCTTTGCTTGAGCTGGGACATCCATCTTCTCCTGTCTTGGACAGCCACCACTGGCTTTCCACTTCTGCTCATAGCAGACTCTGGGACGTCTTGGCCTCCATAATTGCATGGCCAAACCCTATCATTAATCTCTTCTTCTATAAACCGCTTATGTCCTATAAGTTCTGTTCTGAACCCTAATACACTATCACTTATATTATGATCTTCACTGGCTCCTGTGTATACAGACACACACATACACAGTATCCATACAAATTTCAGAATATGGTTATTTATTATTGCGACATGATCTTCAGCCACCTCTATTACATTTGTGATTCTGTAAACACAGCACTAAGTCATGAGTTCTGCCGGAACTACACATTACAACAAAAGAAACAATAGTTTGGACCTTCTCTTTAAGCAGGAATCAATTGTTGCCCTGCCATCTGAGAGGAGGGATTTGAAAGGTAATGACTTTCCCTTTGTGCTAACCCCAAGTCTTCTGCAGCTCATACCTTCCATGGTCTCTGTCAGCACAGCCACACAGCAGCACATGCCTGCCTGGATTTCCAACATCGCTTACTTTGGTTCATGGGCCACGGGGCGAGAGATGGGACCAGACACTGCCAGTGTTTAGGGTTACAGATAGCTCTGTGTAGATGCTGATCAGCGGATCTGGAGGGCAGACTACACAGGAGCATTTCACTACATTTATTTTGGAGCTGTGTATTATACGTGCGGGCTTCTAGAAATGTGGGGTCCAGGGCAAGGGGCCTAGGAACTACATTTGTTGGGGGACCAGTGAAAATCTATGTCGTCTGCTACCCTTCTGTTTGGGTTTAAATAGAAAGGAGCTCCCCTCTGCCATCAAGCTCCTGTACACCCCACAGTGATCATCAAGGACACAGGGCACAAACTTCAGGGGGAGAATGGGCGAGAAAGACGGGATGCTGATGCCAAGATGCGAAGCTGCTGTCACTCCAGGCAGAGGACACAAGAGGGACACGAGAAGGTCCCAAGGAGCAAAGTGTCTTCACTTTGTCCTCTGTTACCATTAGGATAATGTATGGCCCCAGGAAATGAATCCGTCAGAATCTGATTCCTGGGCCCTGATTCTCCTTGGGCCCCGGAAGGACAGGGCAGGATGGGAGGACCCAGGGTCACTGCGGGAATCACGCAGAAGCTCCCCGAGTACTGTCCCTCCTGGAGCCCAGCCCAAGTCTGCAGCGTGGCTCTTCAGGACTGGCGGGGCCTCTCAGAGGCTTCTGATGAACAGAAATTGGGTTTTAGAGAAGAATTGTACATTTCAATGGATATCGCTGGGAGACTGAATGCTTTAGTCAGGCATTCAGCGCCTTTATTGAGTGATAAGATCTGCCAGACATTGCTAGGTTTGGATCATCCTGAAAGTGAAATTTGCCTCAGCCTCAGGGAGTCTGTGGGAGGATGGGGGTGGAGGTGGGGGGGCAGCCGTTAATGAAGAAACGTTGCTTGATGTGATGTGCAGGTAAGTGTGCCAGAATGAAAATGCACAGTGGGAAGGTGTTGGGCCTCACGATCAGAAACACCTACTCCCAGGGGCACCTGGGTGACTCAGTCAGTTGAGCTGTGACTCTTTGTTTCAGCCCAGGTCATGATCCCAGAGTTGTGGGATGGAGCCCCGCGTTGGGCTCTCTGCTGAGTGTGTAGTCTACTTAAGATTCTCTATCTCTTCCCCCATCTACCCCTGCCCTGTTCACATGCCCTCTCTCTCCCCTTCAAAAAAAAGGGGGGGGCACCTGGGTGGCTCAGTTAGTTGAGCATCCGATTTCAGGTCATGATCTTATGGTTTGTGGGTTCAAGCCCTGCATTGGGCTTTGTGCTGACAGCTCAGAGCCTGGAGCCTGCTTCAGATTTTGTGTCTCCCTTTCTCTCTGCCCTTCCCCTGCTTGTGCTCTGTCTCTCTCTCAAAAAAAAATCAGAAGTTTCTTTTAAAAAGGAAGAAACGAAGGAAGAAGGAAGGAAGGGAGGGAGGGAGGGAGGAAGGAAGGAAGGAAGGAAGGAAAGCAGGCAGGCAGGCAGACGGAAATGAATACCTGCTCTGATCTTACTTAGCACGTGTGTGAATGTTCAGTCCAGTCAATGGGCAACTCTGCTTTCTGTTCCCTTTTTATTGAAAAATCACATCCCAACAATCTACTGGTCAGCATGGTCTGAACACACTTGACCAATTAACATGTCATAGCCTTCAAACAGAACAGGATGAGTGGCACAGCCCTTCACTAGGCCATAGCACTCGACCAGGGGCCATGCACAGCTCTCCAGGGACTTCGAGTTAGTGAGCGCTGACCCGGTCAGTGCCAGCCTGTCTGCCTGTGTTGGCACAGCCCATCTTAGCTCTCAGACAGCTGCTGGCAGATACAGCAGCAGGACTTTAGGAACCAGTCCTGAAGGTGATGAGCAGCCCCCAAGCTGTTTCTGTACAACTGTCTAACAAACAGCCCTTGTAACTAGAAAGTGGTTGGGCTGGTGGCTTTAAGGTGAAGAGCTTGGGGATAAGTCCCCACACATAGTCTAGGGAGGGGTCTATGTCGGACACCAGAGCTCATACTCCTCTTTTAACAGCCATAGCCAAAATGTGCCCTCCCCTGTCCTGCTGTGTACACACGTGTGAACTCCCCACACAAGAGCTGGGGTTTACCTTCCTGCAGTTGCACCCAGGAGATGTTTCTGAGCACCCCCTCCCCCTGCCCCGGCCGGTGAGGGCACCCCCTCACCCTGGCCACAGGGGACTCTTCAGGCTAGGAACGTTACCAAACCAAATTTGTGCACTAAACCGAGGTGGCAGTCCAAAGAAATACCCAGAAAGACAGAATCAGGCGGAAACTGTCCCCAGTGGAAGATACTGCATTAGCTTCCTGCTGCTGCTATAAATTACCGCAAACTGAGTGGCTCAGTACAACACAAGTTTATGCTCTTGTAGTTCTGGAAGTCGGAAGTCTGAAATGGGTTTCACTGGGCTGAGACCAAGGTGGGACCAAGGGCAGTGCTCCCCCGCAGAGGTTTTGGAGAGAATGTGTTCCTGGCCATTTCCAGCTTCTGACGCCCCCAGCACTGCTTGGCTTGTGCCCACATCACTGTCATCACTTCTTTTCATTGGTTTCTTCTCTTCTGTGCTCCAAGCTCCACGTGCCTTCCTCTTTTGAGGACTCTCTTTATGACGCTGTCTCCCAGCCCCCTGGATAATCCAGAGTAACCTCAGCTCTAAAATCCTTAACCTAATCCTATTTGCAAAGTCCATTTCATCATATAAAGTAACATTCACAAATTTCAGGGATTAGGACTAATGTGCATAGGGGGCCATTATTCAGCTGTACCTGCCTTTTATCTGATATTCATTTTTGAGCACACCCTCTGCCTTAGACGCTGGACTCGTTCTGATAATGAATATCATTGTCAACTAGACCCAGTGCCCACCTTTCCAGAGCTTGCTCTGTTCTGAATAAGAGTAATTCCCCACAGCGGCACTTTCCATTTCATGGATGAAAGTTTTATTACTTATAAGGGAAAGGGAATATATGGAATTACACAATTAGAGTAAACGTAAAGAGGGAACGGAGGACAGAAAATAAAGAAGGGTTAGTACATCAAATTGGGTACCCATAGCATCCACCCTTCTGGCTGGGGAATTCTCACAGTGAACAGCAGTTTCAAGTCCCCTTTGAGGGTCCTGGGCAGAGTGTCTTCCCCTTAGGTGAGGCCTCGAACTATTCCCAGGGCAATATGTACACTACCCACATGTGATCTATGGTTAGTCATTCAGTTTGCTTAAGTGAAGTCCTGAACAAACTGGTGTTTTTTTTCTGGTCATATCTCACCATCTTAAGAGCCTGGGCATTTGTTTATTCCTCTTCCCTCCCAGATCATTCCAGGGGGCCAGCCGGGTCTGGCTCCAGAAGGAATGAGAAGCCCTTGAATCCCTCTTGGGGTCGGGAACAGAATGGCCAGGCGTTCTTATCCTGAGGCCAGATGCGGAGCACAAGCCAAATAAGGCCCCCATGATTGTGTATGTGCGGCTCTGGGCGGAAATGCATGACAAGTCACACAAACAAGTTCTATACAGAACAGCATTCCAGCTGGGGAGATAGATGCACCCACACTCAGCTCGGGCTGCTGTGACCTCCGAGGGGATGTGGTCACCACACCTGGCCTGTTTCTACACTGGGTGACTTTGGGGGCATTCCTGTGACTTTATGGGATGTCCAGAGCTCAGTTGCTGGGAACCTTCACCTGGTGAATTCACACAGAAAGAACCCTCCCCTGTCCATATCTGACCTTCCACCTGGTCTAAGAAAGGGTTGGGAAGAACAGATGGATGCTGGTGGGCAAGAGGAAGAGGGGTGGATGGGCAGGAAGAGTTTCACACGAGCTGTGTAAGAAAAAACAGGGATGGGGCACCTGGATGGTTCAAAGGGTTAAGTTACCAACTTCGGCTCAGATATCATCTCACCCTTCATGAGTTCAAGCCCCTTGTCAGGCTCTGTGCTGATAGCTCATGCTGTGTCTCCCTGTCAGTCTCAAAAATCAATAAACATTAAAAAAAAAAGGAAAAAAAGAAAAAACAGGATAGGTAGGGCAGATGAGGAAAGGCAGGAAGAGAGTGACTCCCTCCTTCCTGCCTGTACAGGAATGAGGAACTGAATCATTCATTCATTCACGTATGCATTTGAAAAACGGAAAACATGAAAGGTTCGAGAAATATTTGTGTTTATCTACATTGGCATTTTAGGAAAATCGACGGACTTGGAATTAAAAATACTAATCCCAGCCAAAATCCATGTCCCTGAGCAAGTTATGTTTACAGATCTCAGATTGAGCATCATCACTTAAAAGGGAAGACTGGCTGCTTGATTTCCAAAGTCTAGTCTGTATCTTACATTTTGAGAAACGGCAGCAGTTTCTGTTCCTTCTAGGAGGTGGCTGGCACCATTTAAAAAGGAACCAAAATATTTCCGGTGATTTTGTGGGGGGTTTTTTTTGTTTGTTTTGTTTTCCCCCAAGCAATTCCGGTAGTGGTCACTAGATGGCAGAATAAGACCACGATGGTGCTGTCTGGGTGGCTTGCAAATTCGCTTGCTGCCCAGGCAGCAGCCAGCTAGCAAGATACTTCCCGCAGGCGTCTGATTAATAATGGGGCTATAATTATCTTTACACAATCCCGATTGCAGCCCTGTTGTAGCCTAGCTGTTAAATTAAACTGCACAAATAAATATGCTGGGCAACTCAGCCTCCCCCTCGGTCCCCACCCTGGTGGTGCTCACGCTCATTAGCATATCAAAACACAAACTCAACCCTCCTACTTTCCTTCATTTTCATAACAAAAGAGGCTTCCTTTTATCTCCCAGCAACCCAATCTGTATTTAAATAGCGCTGTGAAGACTGATAACATTATTACTTTATTTCCCCACGTCTAGCTCTGGGGATATCTCCAATCTGTTTTCTCTAGAAACTGGATGGATGGGTTTTATTAGGAAGATGAATCAGCCCCCATTCCCACCCCCTTCTGGCTGCCAGAGGCTTGTTGCTTGCTCGGTGTAGTTGGAAAGGAGACTGCCTGTCCCGAAGACCAGAAATCACGCGTCCGTTCTGCTGTGTGGCCAGGACCAGTCGGAAAATGCCTGATGTCACGATGGTTTTAGGTCAAAATGAAGCAAACAAAAAAATTAAGAACGGAGAGAAAACATAAACCTGACATCCGCCTGGGCGTACTCCTTACGGGTGTTGGAGTTATCAACTGTATGGCTCTGGGCACTAAATCATCGCAGATCTTGGAGGTCCATGAGACCATCTCAGTCCTGGTTCCAGCGTCAGTTAAGTGCTTTTGCAAAAATGCGTGTTTTGCAAAATGTCATCTCTGTGAATACATCTGAATTTTTTTGGAAGGCGTCCTGTTTTCATCAGGGTCTTAAGTTTTAAGAACCACTGTCTCTAGTCCTTGCAATCTGCTCATTTAAGGATGATGAACCAACGTTCAGGAGAGAGGGAGGGGTCGAATGGTGTTGGGGTGCCCTCTGGGTCTCCTCCATCACGTCTGACTGCCTCTTATCTGACTTTCTTGAGCCTCAGGAACTGTGCAGACCCACACATCACATCAGTCCCTCTTTCTGGCACAGAACAGGTATCAGAAAGCTGGGGTTGAAAGAAAGAGTGAGGGGATGAGGGGCAAACTGGGAAGGGGTGCTTAGATCAGAGAGAAAGGCAGGTGACCAAAGCTGGTCCCTGACTGAGGTGGGAGGGGGCATTAAGTCCAGCCCCGTGGGGTAGGTGGGGGGGCTGGCATGAGGGTGGCACCTGGTATTCCCAGGTGCAGTAAGCTCTCAAGTTGGCAGCATTGGAGATTTCCAGGAGCACAGAGCCGGGCCCCAAACCCTGCACCTGCCACAGGCCACACTGGTTTGGGACTGGCTCAGAAATCGGGGCAGCCTGAGCATATGAGGCTGGGGATGAGGATGGAGAAAGGTGGGCGGGGTTCACAGGACAGCGACCCTGACCTCTGGCTTCCTCCTGGGGAGCAGGCGCTGTGTTAGGCCCTGGCGCGCTGCCAAGAGATGCCAGCCATCATCTCCTCCCTCGAGTAGCCAGTCTGGTGGGGGCCATAGGCCGATTCAGTAGCAGCTTCGTGGTGCAGCAGGGAGCCCCGGAGATGAGGAGGGAAGCACTGAGTGTGGCCAACGCCAGCTCCAGATCTGTGCGTTGGGGTTGCTGCTACGGTCTGGGCTACTCAAAAGGTTCACTTCACTAGCAGGACCCATGTGGGAGACTTGGAAGCCCACAGGTATGGGGAGGAGAGGCGGGGCTTAGCTAGTAAAACTGCCCCTCCCCCACCATCTGATGAGCCCCCACGGCACTGTTCTGTGGAGCATCTTTGTGCTTTGTGGGGAGGATGCCCTTCCTTCCTCCTCCCAGCAGGGGCAGTGGGCTGGGCCAAACCAGGAGGAGGGGAGGAGAGAGTGACCTGGAGAAGGGGAGGGGCCCTGTGCTCCTGGGGGGCAGGGTGATGGGGGAAGCAGAGCCGGGGAGGGGAGCTGGGAAGAAAGGCATCCCCAGAAGGGAGAACCACCACCTTCCTGCGCACAGACTTCCAAAGGGAAGCCTTTCACTTGTGGCCCCAGTCACAACACGGGGCTCTCTCTTGGGTCACCTAGCTACTTCCCCTTCCTGCTCATCCGCTCAGGAGAGGGTGCCGGCTTCCTTTCCTCCCCCTGGAGAGGGCATCCGGGATCATGAAGCCTGTGCCAAGCGTCCCCCTCTCAGCCCTGGGCCCTCACACTGCAGCTGCCAGTGGCTGTTTCCCTTGTGACAGGAGGGATGGAGGGACGACCAACAGGGGCCTGTTGTCACACAGGACTCCGGTCCCTTCCAGCTGGAGCCCTTCCTTGGTTCATGCATTTATGCATTCCACAAATATTAATTAAAAGTCTATTGTGTACCGAGCATTACACTAATCACTTAAGAGGCACGTGGAGGAAGTAAAGGACATAATAAAGCCTTACATTCATCATCCTGAAGTGCTGGAGCCCCAAGGCAGCTTGCAGATTACAAGGCAGCTTCCGTTACTCATGTGACCCAGAGGGTGGGAGCTGGAAGGGACCACAGGGCATGGGCCCCACTGTCTCCTGTTACCCATGGGGACAGGGATGGGGATACCGAGGCCTGTGTCTTGTCAACCACCCCTCGCAGGTGAGTTAATGATTTGGGGTCCCAGCTGTTGTTTTGTTTTGTCCCCTTTATAACCAGAAGTTCCACTTTACAATTTTTCTTTTATTTTTCTTTATCAGGATCCTCATCTTCCCACCAGCGCTGTGAGGTGGATGTGCTGTGTCCCCTCTTACAGAGGCTCAGGGGGCTGCAAGGGTCTCATGAACTGCTCAGGGTACAGACCAGGTCCCCCACACTAAAGGAGGAGAAACAAAAGACAGGAGTTGGGGGCAGAGGCTCCAGAGCTCCAGACCTGGCAGGTGGGGTCGTTTGAAGGGGAGAAGCCCCAAATGGGCACTCAGGGGAGGCTACAGTGAGGCAGGCATGAAGCCCCCGGAGCAAGGAGGACAATGGCTATGAGGGTGAGAGATCAGAGGAGCTGCCCCGGGAGCTTGGCAATCAGAAGGGTGGACTTTGTAGAGAGACTGAGTGGGTTCAAACCTAATTCTATTGCAGTCAGGGTGTGCATTCTCTGGCAAGTTGCTTAACCTTCCCGGGCTCCTACTTCCTCATCTGTGAAATGGGAATGATAGTGGCATCTTCTACTGGTTGTTGAGGGTCACATGAGAACACAGAATCACTGGCTCACGTGACGTGCTCAGGAAGCATTGTCTTCTTTCATTGGTGCTAAAGTGACCTGCAGACACAGGGAGGATGTCAGAGGAAAGGGTTGAAGTGAGGCCCACCTGTCAGAGGCTGGCTTCAGGGAACGCAGGGGTGCATCCTTAAGGCTTGGTCCAGGCTCCTCCACTCTCTAGGCCTGTGGCTTAGGAGAAGTTACTTCCTCCCTAGGTTTCACTGTCTTCATCTTTAGGTGAGGAGTTGGCCCAAATGCTTCTTGGGACCATTCCAAATCTCACATTCTGTGGGGCCACAGGGAGAAAAATGGAAGCTGGGGAGAATCTGGGGGAGAAGAAACGCATCCTGACAGCAGCAGTGGGATGCAGGGGGCAGCATGATCCTCATCCCATCCAGAAGCGAAGGGATCCTGGGGTGCGTGGACGAGGGAGCCCTAGGATCGGGCACGGTGCAGCAAGATGTTTCACGGTCCTTTTGAAAGATAGTTTTGCTGGATATAAAAGATCCGTGATTGACAGATATTTTTTCTTTGTGCTCCTTGACTATCCCTTTCACACCTTTCAGTTTCTGCTGCTTGATTTTCTCCTGTGTATGGGTCACACTTGCCAGTTTCTTAGTGTGCCTTATAATTTTGAAAACGAAGCATTTTCAGTAATATATTGTAGCAACTCTGGATACTGATTCATCTCCCCTCTCCAGGGTTTATTTTTGTTGTAGTCTTATTATTTGTTGTTTTGCTGCTTGGCTTGCTGTTTTACAGAATTCTGTTTTCCCTGCGATGTGGGGCATTTGGTGACACTCAGAGAGCACTGCCTTGGGTGTGTGCACAGTCACCCACAGCTAAAGGTGACATTAGTTTGCACAGAGCTCTCTTTGACTGTCTCCTCACCTGGTCTCTCTGTTAAGCTATTTGGCATCATAACTAGCCATTAGGCTCCACTAATTACTGCTGTAATTACTAACTGCTTTCTCAATTTTCAACAACGTCCTGAGGAACAGAAATTGTTCAGGCCACCCATTTGCCCATCACACTGAAAAACCTGAATTGCTCTGCAGTCCCAGCCAATTAAATTAGTGCTACGGTAGTTTTTGAAGCTAGTCCTTACAATATATTCTGACCCCCGGTGGAGTCTCCTTAGCTCTTTCTTTCCCTGGTTCTCTCTGGTGAATGACTTATTTTGTGATTAAGTGTGTTGTTTCTAATTAAAAGAAGTTACTGTTTTCTTTTTTAAAACTTTTAAATGTTTATTGATATATTTTGAGACAGAGCATGAGTGGGGAAGGGGGCGGGGGAGAATCCTAATTAGGTCCTATGCTGTCACCGCAGAGCCTGATGTGTGCCCCTGTGTTCTTTTTTTTTTTTTTTTTAATGTTTATTTCTTTATTCTGAGTGAGAGAGAGAGAGAGAGTGCAAGCGAGTGAGAGTAAGCAGGGGACAGACAAAGACAGAGAGGGGTAGGGAGACAGAGAATCTGAAGCAGGCTCCAGGCTCCAAGCTATCAGTGCAGAGCCTGATTAGGGGCTTGAACTCATGAATTAAGATCATGACCGCAGTCGAAGTTGGCTGCTTACCACCCAGGTGCCCCAAGAGAAGTTACTGTTTTCAAGTGCAGGCTTGAACTTCCCCACACTGTTCAGATAAAGTTAGTTTCTATGAAGAGAGCTTCAGCTCTCTTATGATGGATTCCCTCTCCCTCTGTCTCTGGGAAAAATCTCTGAGCCACCACTCTGGGCTCTGGGCAGAGTGGCAGCCTCTCTCTCCTCGGCTTGCCTTTCCCAGTGTGAAACCTGCCCTAGGAGAGAGCTGGGGTTGGATAACTGGGGGCCCAGTACCCTCAACCTGCTGCATCTGGGCCAGAGTCTACATCCTGTGAGTGATGGCTGCATAGAGGAAGGAATCTCAGCCTCTCCTCTGCACACATCAGAAATTTTACCTCTTCGGTTTCGAGTTAGAGAGGAGAAAGACGATTGGTATGTCTCTCCTAGTAAGGTGACGTCTGATAACCCTTGACGGGGACTGGAAGGGAGAGGGGGTGCCATCTTCTTAGTCACTCCTGATCAGATGGACATTCCGTCAAGCTGAGCTGGGGACCAGGGATAGGAAATGGTTTGTGACTCAGACTGTTTCTTACTGCCTTTTAGTAGATCTTCTTGAATAAATGTTTCTTCATGTGCTCTCGGTGCCCTGGGGACAATTTCCAGAGAATTTGAATAGTTGTGCTTTTTGAAATCATTTTCACCAGATTGGCTTGTCTTGCTGGGGAGTGGGTCACAGAACCCCCTCATGCTGACATCCGGAAGTGGGAATTTAAGTCCGGGATTCTTTCTAATGACAGGGAGAGGTTGGTAAGTGGACCAGCCATGGAGACATGTGGGAGTATGGTTGGGAAGCAAATGCCAGTGGCAGGAGACAAGAAAGTTAGTAGGATTTACCAGTAGGAGCTGGAAGGATCTAGAGAAGAGCATTAGCCTCAGAAGGTTGCAGGACTTTGTAATATGGTGACAGATGGTAGCTACACTTGTAACCATAGCATAACTTTATAGACTTGTCAAGTCACTATGTTGTACACCTGAAACTAATGTAACATCGTGTATCAACTGTATTAAAAAAAATTTTTTTAAGTGATGCTAAAAAAATAAAGAAAATAAGGTTGCCAGGAAATGGGAGCAGTGAGTATCAGTACCAGCCTGGTCCAGAGAACCAGAAGGATTGACTGTGGGCCTGCCAGACTGTGCCAGGAAAGATGTGTGTGCCAGGGGAGTGGGGGGATGGTGGCCGGGGCACTTCATGTCACTGACTGGTCTTCAGTTGTGCCTAATGAATACCAGATTCCATTATGCTGAGGGCGACTATGTTCTGAGCCACTCTGCCCCCTTCCTGGATGCTACTCTCCAGGGTGGCCCATGTGAAATCAAAGCCTAAGTATTGGAGTTGTTTCTTGTATTATTCCGTTAATGTACCCATTCTCCCCCTTCTGTGCCCAATAACTGTGTCCTGTAAGCCCCCTGTAAAGGAGCTCAAAATGTCCACAAGAAATTTCAATAAACCATAATAAGGCCAACAAGAGAGAGCACAGTACCAGTGTGTGCTCACCCAGTTGGGGTGTGGGGATCCAGAAGCTGTGCTTTAACTGCTTCTGAATGTAAGTAGGAGTTAGCCAACCAGCTTAAACAAAAAGAAGGAGAAGCAGAGGGAGAAGGAGAAGTGGAGGGGAGAAGAAATGACATTCCAGGCAGTGGGGAATCGCCTGTGCATTAGGGAGGCATGTGTGACCATGGCATAGTGGAAAACTGCAGAAGGTAGGGTAGACTTGAGGCTATGGAAGCAGACGGTTCAAGTTCCATTCTTGCTTTCTTGTATCCAGGTTGAACTGAACGCCTAGAACAGCCTGGTCTGAAACTGGCCTCCATACCTTCTCTGCCTGTGCTAAAAAAAGGACTGTGTCCAGACCCCACTTCTCCCAGAGTCCCTGGTGATCAGCTGTCAGCTGGATGTCCTCAGTGTCCAGTCAGGCCTGACCTGATCACTGGCCCATCCCTGTGGTGGGGATGATGACCCTGACACTGTCCCTCACACTAGGAGCTCCAGCCAGCTTCTCATCCCCCCTCCCACCCAACTGAAGATGCTTGGCTCAGCTCTGTCCATCATCAGCGCACATCGGCTAAACTCTGGCAGGGGTTCTGGAAAGGGTGGCCCCGGGGGCTGCCCGGAAATCATCAAGAATCAGTGCTGAGCCTGCCTGAGCCTGGGCAGTCTGGTGCTGGACGTGTGGCAGTTGTATCTGGTGAGAGCAGGAGAAGATTGCGTTGTCTGTCACTGTCAGAGGTATCAACATCAAACACAAACACTTCAAAAGCAAGATCGATAAGTCTGGCTACCAGCGCTGCCTAGGATGTTACTCGGTGCCTGCCCAGGGAATCCAGGGACTCTTCATCACCCCAGCACCATCGTCGTATCTCCCTGTCCCCTCAGACTCTCTGCGGTGTTGGGTTTTTAATCTGCCATTCACTGAAATCTGTGACTCTGCTGGCACAAGGCCAAAACTTGGCGGGCTCACACATGTAAAACACCAGCGTCCACACAGCCTTCAGCCTTCTTCATCTGATTGGATCTTCCCGTCAGCCCTGTGCGACAGGCCCATGAATATGGATACTCCCGTTTCACAACTGGGCAACATAGCGCCCAGAGAGTGTCAGTGACGTGTAGCCATTAGAGGAAGAGCCAAAAAATCTAACTAGATATTATGACTCCAAAGAGAAAATGCTTCTACCCACCAGCACCTCTTTGTCGAAGAAGGGGACCGAGGAGAAAGGAAAGTTAGGCATCTGGAGCCCACCGGGGCAGACACTGTCTTACCCTTGACCTGCCTGGAGACAGCTCTTGTGCTCCTAAGATTTCATGAGTCTAGAGGGACCTGGGTGGCCCAGTTGGTTAAGCATCTGACTCTTGGTTTTGGCTCAGGTCATGATCTCACGGTTTCATGGGTTTGAGCCCTACATTGGACTCCATAATGAGGATGCGGAGCCTGCTTGGGATTCTCTCTCTCCCTTTCTCTCTGCCCTTCTCCCACTCACATTGTCTCTGTCTTTCTTAAGATAAATAAAGTTGAAAAAATTTCCTGGGTCTGCTACAGCTGGTGGGCTGTGGTGGGAGCTGAGAGAGACTCTTGGGAGTGACATGAGGGGGTTCCAAATCCAAATAGCAAGCCTTCCTCTTCACAATAACCCTAATGATGTGGGATTTGCTGAGTTTTTCAGAGAAGCTAACAGAAGCTTGGAGAAACAAACCCCCACCCCACATTCTGTGGTTAGGGCCAAATACTTATCAATGAGTCTCGGGAGAGCTTTGGATGGCTTAATTAACAGGCATTCTTGAAATGCCCCTGTGTGAAGCATCTCACCCTTTCCCTGCCCTGAGGAAGGAAGGAAGATCTGCTCCCAGCCCACGTTCCCAGTCTGATTTCCAAAGTCCTTGCTACTAACCTCTGTAGCGACCACATTATATGTCATAAGATTTGGACCCCTGTGGGGCAGAGCTCTCTCTGCCTCAAACATGACACTCACTGGGGGCCTGTCAGGGAATGGAAAAAGAGACACCATGTAAAAGCTAATGATTAATGATTTGAGTAAACCAGCAAAGAGTGGGCTCTCTTATGGGGTGGTCAGTTCTCCATCATTATCCATGTTTCAGATACCAAATGAACCAAGTAGGAGTTTCTGCCTTGGGTAGGAATGTGGAGCAGGTGTTTCCCAATCAGACACTAGAAGTAAAGTCTTCAAGCTGCCAGTGAACTGAAAAGGTCTACTTGTGGCCACAACATGAAGCCCTTGCTTTTGGTTTTATGAGCTAATTATCTCAATTTCCTAGACATCTGCTTTTATGTACAGCTTAGGTGGGATAACTAGTAACTTGAACCAGTGAGCTATTCACGTTCACCAACAGCTTGGGTCTATGTTCTCTATTCTGTTCGTCTCATTTTTATTTTTATACTGAGTTCTTTGTTTTTCTTCTTGAAAGTTGCAATGGGTAAGAGAGGGGGCCAAGGTGTCTTTGCCATAACCAACTGGACTACGGTCTAGAAAGTTTGTAGACTCCTACTCAAAACTTCTTTCAACTGTAACCGGGATTCTTGCTTGTGTGGTTTCAAACAAATGATGTCTTCCCCGCCTGGATGGCGTGGACACAGTGTGCAGGTGGATGAGAATCCATGCAGTAGGAATGGCTGCAATTTATGGAGCCAGCTCTCCATTCTCTGCACTATTAGAGGTCTTTCACATATTGGCTTTCCCTTCATTCTTAAAACAAGGCCATAAAGAGTGGGTGAGTCCCTTTTTATGGCCTTGTTTTAGATCTGAGGAAACAGGATCAGAGAAGTAAGCTTGTAGCCTGCCTCCATTTATAGGGAATCATGGGCTGCACTGAGATTGAAGCCCAGATTTAAAAGTTCTGAAAACCTCCCTGATTCATTGAGGTTTAAAGAAGCAAACCAAGCTTCCTGTCCCCGGGATGTCCCGTTCAGAAAAGAGACAGGGAGGTCCTACAAAGAATGTTGGGGCAGGGCCATGTGTACTTAGTCAGTCACAGTGTGGTTTGAGGACATGGTACTGAATGAAAGAAGGTGCTCACTGCCTGTCCGTGATGACCAGGACTGTGAAATGGGGAAACAATAAGATGGGACTGATTAAACTGTAAAATGAGGGTGTCTTTAGATCAGCAAAAATGCCATTAACAATTTACCATGATGAAACAGAGCCTCTGTTTATAAGGGTAAATGTGCAAGGTTGTGTGTATATGTGTGTTTACAAGATTTTTTTGTATTAACAAATATTGAAAATAATTTCAAGTTTACCAATAGAGAAATCGATGAATAGTTTGTGTTGCATCCAAGCAACAGGTTATTATGCATCATCAAAAGGACTATTACAAAGGTCAAACTTATCAAATCCTGCACTTTAAATTAAATATATGCATTTTATTGGATCCTAGTTATATTTCAGTAAAGCTATTAAAAAAATATCCTGTTCAATGTTTTTAGATGTGTTAGACATGTTGACCAAAAAGGTGCTCGCAATATGTGCCTTCATGAATAAAAGCAAGATTCCATATAAAGTGTGTGATATGATTTCATTTTTGGCTTCAAAAATGGGGGAGCAATGATATATGCACCCATATATATATTTTCATGCAGGGAAAGCATGAAAGATCATTCCCTAATGATCTTTTTTAAAGTTTATTTATTTATTTTGAGAGAAAGACCGAGAGACAGAGATAGAGGGAGAGAGAGAATCCCAAGCAGGCTCTGCACTGTCAGTGCAGCCCCTGACACGGGGCTTCTATCCCATGAAACATGAGACCATGACCTGAGCTGAAATGAAGAGTTGGACGCTTAACCCGCTGAGCCTCCTTGGTGCCCCACTGATGATCTTGATGAAGCAGCTACAAAAGTCAGAAGAAGTGGGGAGACTATTAAATTTTTCTTTATATAGTTCTCTCTGATTTGACTTTTTATAAGCTTGTATTGCTTTTGCATGAAAAAAAATTGGAATAAAAAGCAAAATAGAGTCAATTAATCACCATAGGAGCCTGGCTTGCCTACTGGGCTGATGAAAATCACTTGCCTCAAAGGAAACAGGTGCCTGGGGGTTTCACTGGCCCTTCAGGCTGGCGAGGGACACTGGGCAGGGGCGTCTTGACCCCACAAGGCTGAGCACATCACAGTAGGTGGGGCAGCCTGCGTTTAGAATAAGGACATAAAGGTCAGTGGCAATAGAAAATGTATTTCCTTTCCAAAATGTCTGCATGAGAAAATGTAGGATTTTAATAAATTCACAGGGTGGGAATTATTAGCAGCCTGAGCTTCTATCGCTGCCTCAGGCATTGGGCTGACCCCACCAAGACCCCACTTTCCTGAGCGACAGCCGGATGATTTTCTATTTCATAATCTTTTCTCTCATTGTGGGAGGAAAAATAAATTCCCCAGGTGGCCCTCCTTGCAGCCCAGCCCAGCAGACCCAATGAGAGCAGGTTTTGTCCACTTGCTCAGCCAGCAAACATTTATTGAACACTATTTTCCTACCTTTATTATTTTGCTTGTATCAGGGGCTGAGGATAGAAGAATCCCAAGAAATGTTCTGGGCAGCGCACTTAAGGGTGATGTTATAAGACAAGTGGAGACAAGAGGCAGGGTGACTAAGCCTGGGAGGAGTTTGCAACCATTCATTCATTCATTCATTCATTCATTCCAAAGGAAAATTTGCAAAAAAGATCTTGAGCTTTGAAAGGAAGAAATGTTGAGGTTTCCAGTGGGTAAAAACCAAGGCTAGTTCACTGTGGCTCTAGGGGTAAGATGCAGGAGGCAGTGGAGGGCACAGTGAAGATGTGTTTACCTCTTAGAACTGGCCCATGAGGAGGCAATGCTGGGGAAAACCACTCCCCTCGAGTGTCCAGTAGAGGTGAGACTGTTGAGAAAGTTGTGGAAAGGGTTCAACTCTGTGACACGGGCTTCGCCAGGTACCATTGGGAACTCTTGCAACCATAACCTTCTGAGACTCCTTCAGTCTTGCCCTGCTGGAATGGCATCATTGAGGGCAGGCGCATGGCCCTTCCCCACCACTTGCACCAACACCAGGGGGCTCCCCGCTGAGGCTTTCTTGCTTCCCACCTCTAACAGGCTCCTGCCCTCAATTCCACCTAAGGGCTCCTGCCACTTCTCAGGAGGCCTGGATGGAGCAGCTGAGAATGCCACAGTGATGCTGGGCTGAAGGCCAGCCCCTGGCAAACATTGGGCCCTTCACATTGTCCACTTATTCATTGGAGGAAAGTCTACTAGCACCTTCCATTGCTAGCCGTGTTTAGGGTGAGGACTAGAGCAGGGACTAAAATGAGTTTCTCCCGGAAGTGCTTTCCTTCTGGCAAGGGAGACACAGAGAATGAGCAGATAGAGCGGGCAGAGGCGGTGACAGGAAGAAGTCAGAATTAAGAGGGAGAGCGGTTCCCCGGGGTGAGGGGTGGGGGGCTCCTGTATGTAGGCTGGGAGGAGGAACTTCCACGGGAGCCCAGATCTGAGTGACCCAGGGAAGGGGGTGGGGTGGCCATGCTGGAGCCAGGGGAGAGCATCTGGGACAACATAACACATGCAGCCTCCAAATGGGAATGTGCTTGGAAGTTCTGAGAAAAGCCAGGAGGCCAGTGTAGCTGGGAACACAGGGAGCATCTCTGTCTGCTCAGGCTGCTGTAACTTAATAGCACAGATTATGTGGCTTAAACAGCAGAAATTTATTTTCCTGCCATTTTGGAGGCTGGAAGTCAAAGATCAAGATGTCTTCGGTCTTCTGGTGAGACCTCTGGCCTTGGCTCACACATGGCTGGCTTCTCACAGTGTGGTCTCTCCTCTGTGGTCCCCTTCTCAGAAGAGCACCAGGCCCTTTGCATTAGCACCCACCCTAGGGCCTCATGTAACTGTATTTAACTCCTAAATGACCTTGTCTTCAAATACAGTCACTTTGGGAGTTAGGGCTTCCACATTTGAATTTGGGGGAGAACCATTCAGTCCCTAAGAGTGAGCGAGGGAAGAGGGATAGAGAATGAGGTGAGATTACAGGGCACATCCATGAACAGACAGCAGCACTCCAGGTGTGGGGGACCACGGGGGGCTTTGGGGGACAATGGAGAGAAGTTACCACTATAGGGGCTGTGGGGTTGGGCAGGTAGGAGGCAAGGAAGCCAGGGCACCAGCAGAAGCATCAGCCTCTGACGGGAGAGCAGACACTTCACCCCTGTGACAGAAAGACGGGGGAACTGGGTACCAATGCCACTGTGCCCTGGGGCGGGGGCAGGTCTGGTGACAGGAGAGTGACAGACTTCTCTTTTGGTTGCTTCTATGTTCTCAGTAAGGTAATACATAAAAGTCCCAACTGGGAGTGCAGGGTGGGTGTTATGCCAGAGGAGGGGGGCAGGGGAAGTGCGTGCAGGGTCCTCTTGGAGAACACGAGAAGGACACGTGACCTGGGGAGTATGACAGTGTCACCAAGCAACGCCAAGGGCCCCATGGATGTCTGAGCTTGTAATGGAGAGTGAGGCCGGTCAGCATGATGGCGTGTTTTCCTGAGGCTCCAGGAGGGAACCCGAAGATAATTGCATTCAGCCAGGTTGGGATTTAGCCAGGCAAACCCAAGAGAGGGTCCCAACGGTGACGAGCCATGGGAGCTTAGCCAGGTCCAGAGCAGAGTGGCAACAAACAGCTGGTGATAGAGAAAAGATGGTAGATTCTTAGCAATGCCAGCAGGGGAGGATTGTCAGCCCCATTTTATGGATAAATAGACTGAGATTGGGAGACATCCATCATATATGTGGTCAGCAGAGGAGCCACATTCCAGGGACTTGAGAATGTGAGTTGCCAAGATGGTGAGAAACCCAGACAGCAAAGTCTTTATATTGGCAACGTCTCTCTTTTCCCTCTTCTCTTCTTCCCTGACCCCTCCACACCCGATAGGGTGACACACTGTCCCAGGACTGAGAGTTTCCCAGGACGTGGGACTTTCAGTGCTAGAATTGAGGAGGCAAACTGGGTTGTCAGTCATCAACCCACATGGACATGTGTCCTCACACACACAGAGGGATTTACTGGCTAGGCCTACCTTCTGCTGCCCAGGCCAACAGAGCATCCTTCTTTCCACCCTCGAAGTATCTCCCATCTAGATATCTGTGCTGGGTGGAGGCTCCCCAAAGATGGGACCCAGCAGGTCCTCTGGCCAAATGCTCACAGCAGATGCCATTGCTCTTGTCTGCTTTCTACTGCAGACGCTCACAGCCCTCCTGCTTCCCAGGTTCTTGGTAGCTGAGGGCAACTTGTCGGCCAAAGGTAAGTGCAGCCTCAGTGTGTTTTGAAAGCCATAACAGAGAGAAAGAGAGGAAGAGGGTGTGAATGGGAACAAGCAGGTAGAAATAAGAGAAGGGAAGCAGCTTGTCTCCACCTCCCAAACCAGGTGATCACTTCAGCCACGATCCAGAACCCTTTCCTATAGAGCTGGGAGATGGAAGTGAGGGGACAGGATTGGGCCCAATGATCACACCCTATGCTACCTGTTTATAAAAAACAAAAACCAGAAAGTATACTTTTTGGATTGGAGGCTTTTTTGAATGGGTAACATCCAAGGGTCAAAATTCAAAGGATGCCAGAAAGTAAACAGGGAAAGTCTGGCCTCCTGTCCTCTGGCCAAAGGCCACCTTGTTATCAGTTTCTTGTGTTTCCTTGCAAAGATGCTCAATGCGTATAACACTACTTACACAGAAAGCTCACATCTTGCTCTTTCCCCCTGCCAAAAGGTCATGGAGATCATTCTCTACTGGTCCCTAAAAGGATGCATCACCCACCAGAATGTAAACTTCTGTAGAGCAAGGATCTTTCTTTTTTTCAAGTCTACTTATTTATTTTTGAGAGAGAGAGAGGAAGAGCAGGGGAGGGGGAGAGAGAGAGAATCCCAAGGAGACTCCACTGTCAGCGCAGAGCGCAATGCGGGGCTTGAACTCATGAACCGTGAGATCATGACCTGAGCGTAAATCAAGAGTCAGATGCTTAACTGACTGAGCGCAAGGAGTTTTGACTGTTCTGTTCGCTGTTATATTTTCAGCACCTAGAACAGTGCCTGACACAAAAGAAGAATTCAGTAAATGTTAAATGAATAGAAGGAACCCTTTGCTCCTCTTGGCGATCCCATGAACACATGTGCCACATTTATCGAATTGTACTGCTTTGGCCTGTAGGTTATTTCCACACTTTTGATAGCATGATTACTGCCACGCTAACATGGTACACTCACGCCATTTCACATGTGTGGGAATCTCTCAGTAAACTAAATTCCTGGAAGTAGAGTTGCTGGATCAAGTGTATGTGGTTTTTGTAATTTTGTGGATAGGGCCAAATTATCCTCTTATATAAAAACTTCATGATTTACCACATGCATATACTTCTTTTTTAATTGGTTTTAAGCCACCTTCCAATGTCTTGTTCATCCAGCCCTCCCCTATTAGATACATGTACATAATGGCAGCATTTCCCACCAATCTGTGACTATGTCTTGTTTTATGGACTATGATGAGCATTGCTCCTGCTCTGAGGCCGGCCTTGCCAAGGGTGTTGGGCACATCAGAGAGGTCACAAACCTGCATTCAGATATTCAATACTCCTGGGTTGGTGGGTGAGGTGGGGGTTGGGGGGCAGGGAAGAGAGCCTGAGCTTAAGTACTAATATTCTGGAGAGGAGCTGTGGATATCCAGAGATCCTTAGCTTTCTTTCCTCAGGAAATTTTCCCTAAAATCCCCAGGGGATTTACCACTCCATTTACCACTGTTCTTTCAGTCAGACTTTCTGTGTATTAAATTCCCAGCTCACTCTGGTTACTTACTGATTAGCCCCAGGAGACCTCTAGCATAGATGGGGCAACAGGGCTATTTCTTTCAGAGCCTCAGGTATGGTTCAGACTTTGCAAGCTCATACTCTCAGCAGTCTGCCCCAAACTCCATTTCCCTGCCCTTCCTGATACTCGGTTTCCCTCCATCAATAATGCATTCCCTCCAAATGATGTTTTAATTCCCTCTAACATTTAGCACTCCTGTGGCAATGTCTGGCTGGACAGCAAGAGCTATCATAAGCTTCCAAATGTCTACTCTTACAGAAGCATTTGAGAAAGGAGTAACAAGAGGCTTTGAGCGTGCCCCACCCCCAGTGCATTCCGGCTAGACATTTCCACACACCTGGAACAATGATGGTGGTTTCTGGAGGCGTGGGGAAATTAATAGGATTTCTGTGCTCTGAATCTTTTAATTCGAACTCTCCTACATTCATTTATTCACCCAGTCAGCCCCTTCTCTGGAGCTTTTGAGCATTCATGTGGAAGCAGGCTTTGGGTAGGGGCAGGTGGACGAACGCATAGTATGAACAAATGATCTGGTCTAAAGACCCAGAATCCTACCCTCATTACCTCACTGTGAAGAAACGCCATTTACAAGAAGAGTTGGATCAATTTCCGGGCTCAGCAAACGCACAGACCTTGCTGTAAAAAGGAAACAGAGTTGGGGTAGGAGGAGCACTTTTCAGTTTTGATACTTGGCCCTCATGTCTTAATCTTTGAGTTCCCCTCAATTAACAGGAACAGCATAGAGACCTACTATGTGCGAGATTCCATGCTCCATGCAGTGGGAGGACTTTCGTGTGTGTTTGTGTGTGTGTGTGTGTGTGTGTGTGTGTGTGTGTGTGTGTGTTATTGTTTTGTTAACCACTGAGTTATTAGTATCTAGAACAGTACCTGATGCAGAGAAGGTGTTCATGCTGAATGAATTGAATGAATCCTTTGTTCTTCATGGTACTACACCGAACACATGGGCTGCGATTTATTTAGTCATACCATTTTAGAAAGGGTTTAGAGATGCTGAGTGAGGGAATCGGGGGGCTTTCAAGATTCAGGGAGCTGAATTCCACTCCTATATAGTTAGTTCAAGACAAAGCCAAGTTGACCTTTTCCTTCCGACATCTGGAGGAGTTTGTGATATAAATTAACGAGGCAAGCAAGACCTGGGAAGGAAATGTTTCAAATGTCTAGCAGAGCTAATGTTTCCAGCCCCCTCCAGCACTGTAGAATGTTCATTTAAATTCAAGTAGCCAAAAGCTAATTTTAGATCATTCCCATCTATTCCTGAAACCCAAGGACTTTTGAGTGGGGAAAAAAAATGGACGGATGAGTTTTGTGAGCTGGGTTTGAGTTATGGTACGTTTTCAAAATGATGAAGCGGTGAAGTGGATTTTCACTTCTGACTTTTCACTAACTCAGCCTCAGCCTCCCACAATTAGTCCTCATTAATAAGCCCTCACTGTCTTTGCAGGAATTTGAGATCTGTCATCACTGGAGCGGTGCCTGTTCTGATTTACCTCTCCCGAAGCTGGGAATCAAAGGCAGGAGTTCATTAAGCAAATTAATAAAAGAGACGCATTTTCAAAAGAAATATTTAGCCTATCAAAGGAGAGAGGAAGGATTTTTTTTAACATGTTTTAAAAGTCATTCATTAACAGGTAAACGATGCTCGTGCTAATTAGAAGTCATTCTCTGAACTCATATAGTGTGTCCCCACTGGACCTGAATTTATTTGAGTCTTTGTTAGAAAACCTGAAATCACTGAATGTCCCTTAATATAATAAAATATCCCATATTTCTTGCCAGCGTGAGGCAGTGAGGTGTGGAAAGACCATGGGCTCTCTGTTTAAATGCCAGCTTTGTCATTTTCTGGAGAGGATACATCAAAGCGTTAAAGCAATGTTTCTAGAATAGAATCAGCTGCATCATTTGGGTCAATTTCCTTGACCTCTGAGCCTGGGTTTCCTTAGCTAATGAAACCGGACAAATTACACAGAGGTGTTAAGGATCGTTACCACAGCAAATGCTCCCCTGGTACCAGGCATTGTTGCAGGCCCTTCAGGAATATTAGCTCACTGACTCCTCCTAACAACTCCATTAGGGCTATTCTGCTCACCTCGTTTTACAGACGGGGAGATGAAGGCAAAGGCAGGGGGAGTGATTTTCCCAGGTCACTTTGCTCAGATCACAGATGCAAGATGCAGCTCTCCAGAGCTGGACACCTGTGGGTGACTGCTACCCCGAGCTGCCCCTCTCATTAACCCTTTGTAGAAGCCTAGAACCTCACCAAGCTGTCGCATGGCCCACCATTGGGTTATTTTCCTGTTATGCATTTCTTTGGAGTTGGACAACAGATCTCGAATTTGCCTATGTTGTTGGGAGTAGGGAAGGGGCTTTGAAGGCTGAGGGCGCCCCACCAGTGGGGATTCGGTCTCTTAAGCGGCTCTGATGTCCCCAGAGGCACTGCTCCCCACCTACCCCAGAGTGGATTCTGACCCATGGGTGCGCACCCTGTAGCCCGGCTTGGTCTGCCTCTCTCATACTGCTTCCTCTGCCTTCCCAGCTCACAGGAATCTACCCAAGAAGGCATCCCCCTCCGCCCCCATACCTGGCCGCTTCATGGCTCTAACTCATTCCGCTAATTCACTGTTCCCTGGGCTCCAGCCATACTCCACAGACTCCTCCAGGCAGACCCTGTGCTCTGTAGGACAGACCCCATCAGAGCCTGGGGGTAGAGTTTAATTATAGGGATGCTGTAAGAAAAAACCCATTTCTTTCTGTGATAAGGCCTCAGAGGAAAGGTCAGGCAGAGAAAGAACTTGGAAGGAGGAAATGATGTTGTCCCAATGGCACATGACATACTAAGAAGGCTTGTAAGTTGTGCTTTTTCTATCCCCAGTTAAATCAAGTCAAGGAGGTTAATCCTTAAAAGAGCAGGACAGGGAAGGGGAAAAACCAAACTGGAGTGCAATTGTAGGTGAAGTGCAGCCTCAGCAATCCTGCAGGGGGCTCTAGAGTGTCATTTCCATCTCAGCTGTCATTGGCTTCTGGCCCTTGGGATCAAGGTGGCTCTCTGTGTAGGGCTGTGGCTCCAGGAGCCCAGGAGTAACTTCTGAAGATGGTTGTAGGTATGAGCCAGTAGGAGCAAAGCATGCAGAAGCAGGAGGTAGATGCACAGATGGGTAAGGGGGGGGGCCTGGGTGGCTCTGTCGGTTAACCGTCCTACTTTGGCTCAAGTCATCTCAGGGTTCTGTGAATTCGAGTCCTGCATCGAGCTCTGTGCTGACAGCTCAGAGCCTGGAGCCTGCTTCAGATTCTGTGTCTTCCTCTCTCTCCGCCCCTCCCCTGCTCACTCTCTGTCTCTCTCTCTCTCTCTCAAAAATCAATAAACATTAAAAAAATAGAATGGATAATGGAGATCTAGGCAGTGTCTGCCTGGTATCCCATGCTATCTCTATCATAGTGCATATCTCACTGCGTTTTAATTTTCTGTAAGCTTTTGGAGAGCACTTTAAGTCCAAAGGTGCCTAAGAAAAGTAGTTGCTCAGTAAATATGCGTTGACGTATGGACAAAGGATGACAGACACAGAGTACTGTGTAGCTTACCATGAAGAAGTGTTCTTCTCCCCGGATGAGAAAGCTCAGACCAAAGTCTAGCATTCTTAAATTTTAAATTTAAATTTTAAGTTCATTTATGCCTGTTTCAGCTCAGAATTATTGTTTTCGGATGATATCTTTTTAAAAAATTTTTAAGTTCATTTATTTTTGAGAGAGGAAGAACACGAGCACCAACGGGGGAGGGGCAAAGAGAGGGAGAGAAAATCCCAGCAGGCTCTGCTCTGTCAGCAGGGACCTGTTGCAAGCCTCAAACTCACCAACCATGAGATCGTGATCTGAGCTGGAATCAAGAGTCAAGATGCTTAACCAACTGACCGAGCCACCCAGGTGCCCCAGGATGAGGTTTTAAAGGTCTGTTTTCTGTCATGGAGTTTCCTGTGAACAGTTGCGGGATTCCACGTTGCCTAGAATGTCTCTGGGGTACTCCTCCCACCTCTTGTGAGCCATTTCTTCTTCACTAATAAAACGAGAGACCAGATCCAGGGTCCCCCCTCCTTGGGAGATGGAGTCTGTTAATGAGCACACATCTTTTTCTGTGGTTGATTTTGGTATTCATTGTTTGAGGGAACATAATGACAAAAAGCTCCTCAGACATTCAGTAGTTCTTTATTTTTTTTTTAAATGTTTTATTTATTTCTAGGAGAGGAGAGAGAGAGACACACACAGCATGAGCAGGGGAGGGTCAGAGAGAGGGAGTCACAGACTGAAACAGGCTCCAGGCTCTGAGCTGGCAGTCAGCACAGAGCCCGACGTGGGGCCCAAACCCACGAACCGCGAGATCATGACCTAAGCGAAAGTCGGACGCTTAACCGACTAAGCCACCCAGGCGCCCCTCAGTAGTTCTTTAAATAGTTTTTAATCTTTATTTATTTATTTATTTATTTATTTTTTAATAATTTTAATTTTTTTAATGTTTTATTTATTTCTAGGAGACAGAGAGAGATAGCGTGAGCAGGGGAGGGTCAGAGAGAGAGGGAGTCACAGGCTGAAACAGGCTCCAGGCTCCGAGCTGGCGGTCAGCACAGAGCCCGACGCGGGGCTCGAACCCACGTACCGCGAGATCATGACCCAAGCGAAAGTCGGACGCTTAACCGACTAAGCCACCCAGGCGCCCCAATCTTTATTTATTTTTGAGATAGAGAGACACACATGCGAATAGGAGAGGAACAGAGAGAGAAGGAGACACAAAATCTGATGCGGGCTCCAGGCTGTCAGCACAGAGCCCGATGAGGGGCTCGAACTCACGAACCGTGAGATCATGACCAGAGCCAAAGTCAGACACTTAACGGTTTGAGCCACTCAGTCATCCCCATTCAGTAGTTCTTTTAAACTTACATTTTATCAATCAGAACATTAATGCTAATTTTCCAGTTAGTAGCCGGCAGGCAAGAGGAATTATTTACTCATTCTACCAAAAATTATTGGTGCGTTTGAGGATGGCCACAGAGCAGGGGTCCCTTAGCCTCCCTCCTGCCCCCGGGTATTTGGTCATCTATAAACAAATCAGAAGGTGGTCCGTCTTTCCAAATAATTTTAACAACTAACAAATGACTTCTTCACACTTGGATTTCTCTCATTGAATCATTACCAAGCAGGGAGTCCTGGCTTGAGGTTGGCCTGGGGACTTCTAAGGAGCAGGTGAGCCAGACTGCAGGCGTTAAATTGTCTGAGAGTTATTTCAAGCAGAGCAGAGAGGAGCAACATCTTCTAAATGAGATCTTGAGGGAAAGAAGACATGCAAAAGGAGGTGTGGAATCTGATGGTATTACTACCCCCCTCCCCCCAGCCAGGCCCTGGGAAGCTCTTGCCACAGACCAAGTGAAGCACTGGATGCAGGAGGCTATTTTGTGGGGTGAGATACGGTGGAGGGGCTCTCTACCCATCCCCTTGTGGACGGCAGAGTCTCTGGCCAACTCAAGATGCAAGACAAGACAAGTTACTCATTTTGATTTCCTGGGACTTCACCACAACCAACCCAGTGGCTTAAAACAACCACCATGTTCTTAATTTTGTTTTCTAATTTTTTTTTTACATTTATTTATTATTGAGAGACAGAGAGAGACAGAGCACAAACAGGGGAGGGGCAGAGAGAGAGGGAGACACAGAATCTGGAGCAGACTCCAGGCTCTGAGCAAGCTGTCAGTGCAGAGCCCGACGCGGGGCTCGAATCCACTCATTGTGAGATCATGACCTGAGCTGAAGTCAGATGCTCAACCGACCGCACCCCTCAGGCGCCCCTAGGACCACAGTGCTCTCATCTCCTGCAGTCCTGTGAGAGGACTGGGTAGGCTGGTAACTTCTGCTGCAGGTCTCACTTGGGTCCCTCTTGCAGGATGGTCAGATGGCAACGATGGCTGTTGACAGATGGCTCAGCCGAGAGGCGTGGCAGCTGGGTCTCTCTGTAATTTCAGGGCCTTTCAAGTGGTCTCTCCAGAAGGGTTGGCTGATTTCATCCATGGAGGTGCAAGGTACTTAAGGGCACAAAATGCAAGTGGAAGCCCTAGAAGGGGCAAAGCCAAACACCTTCTATCAGTTAAGTGAGTCACAGAGCTTTAGAGCCACATTCAGTGTGGAAGGGGGTCACACCAGGTGTGAGGTGTGGCTTGGGGCTTCGCACTGTATCCCCAGCATTGGGGCTCTGAGTGAATGCACCTTGGCCTGGAAAGGAACAGGCGCCCCTCCCAGACTGTGACACTGGTGCGGTGCTGCCCTCATGTGGCTGAGGGGTATCAGCGCAGGCACAGAGCAAAAAGCTTTTACTACAGCTGTGTGGCTTGGAATGCTGTCTCCAGGGTCCTGTGTCAAGAAAGTAACAGTAAAAACAACCCAAAAAGTGTTTTCTTCATATTAATGTGATGCAATTGCATTCATATCCCAAGGAAGGTTGGGTTACCTAACAGCACCGAAGGCTGGGGCAGGAAGAGAGGGAAAGGATGTAGGTATTCTGAGTGTTCACTGTAGCCGTGAATCATGGACCTGTAGATCATCTGATCTTGACAACGATCTTACCCTATTCCTGGGTCTATTTAAACATGTAGAAACTGAGGATTAGAGATGTGAATTTCCTTCTGAAGACCACACGGCTAGCAAGTGGCAGTGCTGAGATTGTAATGCCTTGTTTTTTCCCCCACCTCTCCAACCTGCCCCTCCTCCTTCCCAGGAATCGACAGTTCTGCCTGAGTCCATGCCCTGCATAAAACCTCCTTATGGGCCCCAAACCTGAATATTTAATGTTGTCACTATGGCTTTTCTTCCTTTTAATTGAGGCCTTTACCAAAGTGACATTCTTCCTCTCCTCCACATATCGTCCCTGGCTCACTAATGACATGTTTATTCAACACAGGGCATGGAGGCTATTTGTTCTGACAGCCTCTCCCTTCACTACGTGCGAGGGTGTGGGGAGCAGAGCTGTATCAACCACAGGGAGCGTGCAGAGCAGCAGGGGACCCCATGTTCTGCCGCTCTGGTGACGCGGGGCAGAGGGAAGATCTGGGAAAAGGTGTGTCAAGCACAGGATGCCAGCTGGCCTTTCAGATCCCAGCAGCGTTTTCCAGCCCGGCAGCCTGCACGTTCAGTCCTAGAGATGCTAGTGAAGGTGATTACGGCTGAGACAGATTCAAGACGACTCTAAGAGTCATGTTTTCGTTTCATAAGAAGACAACAAGGGGGAAGGAGTGTGTGTTTTATTTAAGGCAATGTGAGCGTGTGTCGGAGAAGGGGGGAAGATTGACACGATCGATTTTTTAAAAATTTTTTAATGTTTATTTTTGAGAAAGAGTGTGTGTGTGTATGTGGGAGAGTGGGGTGGCAGAGACAGAGGGAGACACAGAATCCGAAACAGGCTCCAGGCTCTGAGCTGTCAGCACCGAGCCCGTTGTGGGACCTGAACCCATGAACTGCGAGATCATGACCTGAGCCAAAGTTGGACGCTTAATGGACTGAGCTACCCAGGTGCCCTTATATGATCTACTTATTAATCCAAACTCACTCAGGCACCTTTTCCACCACACGTCATTGGGTACTAATAAGCACCTCAAACTTGTCATGTTCAAAGTCAAATTCTTGACCACCCATCTCCCACACTGCAACTTCTTTGGTCCTTCTTGTCCCAGTAATGGACAACTGCATTCTGCCAGGTGCACAGGCCAGGGCCAGGCCTGATTCCTGCCCTTCTCTTTGACTTTCTGTCCAGACCGTCATCAAACAGCAGCTTGTCAGCCTCCCTGGACCGACCACAGCTCCCACCACCCAGGTCTACCCCACCTTCGGTCTTCACACCTCAGAGAGCAGTGAAGTTACTTCTTACACCTAGAAGGTATAAGTCTGACCTCATCTCTGAGCTGCTTGGAACCTTTTTGAGATTTGCCCGTGTTCTTGTGTCAATACTGTATTCTTTTATATTGTTGTCAGGTCTTCCATTGTCTGACTATGACACAGGTTATTTACGTATTTTACTGTTGATGGGCATTTGTTTTGTGTTCAGCTTTGGACTGTATGCGTCTTTTCTTTTCCTTTCCCCTGGGTGTGTACCTATGAATGGAATTTCTGGTAAGCAGGAGAGGCATGGACTCACTCTTATTAGAATTGCTAACCAGGATTTTCTAACATGGTCATACACTCCTACCAGCGAAAGAGGAGAATTTCATTGGCTTCTTATTTTTAAAAGTGCTTGGAATTTTTAAGGCTCTTTAGCCATTCCTGGAGTACATAGTAGTGTCTCATTTGCTTCAGAATCTCCCTTCCCTATAGAGTTATGAGGCTGAACACCTTTTCATTGACTTACTGACAATTCCGGTATTTTCTTTTGTAAGTGACCTGTTCAAATCTTTTGTCTATTTTTAAAAATTAGGTGGTTTGTCTTTTTCTTATTGATTTATAGGACTACTTTTGGGATTCCAGCTATGAGTCCTGTCTTCGATATGCATTAGAAAGGTTTTCCTCTCTGCCTATGGTTTGCTGTTTCCCCTTGTCAGGAGTGTCTTTTGATGTGACCTCACCACTTGGCCTCTCATGTATTTTGCCTGTCATTTTATACTTCTTCTGTCTCTTCTGCAGCCTTCTTGCTGCTCCTGTCACATGAAGCAGGGTGTGACCTCTGTGCCTTACTGCCCATGCTTCCCTCGCTCCAGGTGTTCAACCCCCACCCAGGTATCTTGCTGGTTGACTCCCTTGCTGGGTCTCTGCTCAAATGGTATCTTCTCAGAGGGCTTTCACTACCCACTCCATCCAGGCTACTTACCCTGTCTTATTTTTCATCATAGCATTTATAAGCTTATATGTATGTTCATTTATAAATTCGTTTGCCTGCCCCCACTTTACCTCTATGAAAGCAGGAACTGGGTCTTTTTTGTTCTTCATGAGGCCCCAGCACCTAAAGAGTGCCTAGCACTCCTTAGATACTTTAAAGAAAGTCGTTGAATGAAACATTGAGAATCTATGAGTAAGAATGAGTATGGTGTAGTAATGAATAACCCCCAATCTCAGTGTTTGAAACACCCAAAGGTTTATTTATTTCTCACCCATGCTCTATATCGAATGTGGGTCAGAGGGGGAATTCTGTTCATTACAGTTATTCAGATATCCAGGTGGACAGAGAAGCCACCATTTTATGATTCACCTTCTCAAACACTCACTCTGAGGTTTGCTGTGGTGGGGGAAGAGAAGGCGGAGAATAGAGCACTGACTGTGAAATTACTTCACCCATATCACTTATGCTCACATTCCATTGTCCAAAGCCAGGCACATGTCCATACCTAACTCCAAGAGGTATGTGCCTATAGAGAGAGAACTGAAAATCCTGGTGAGCACCAGTGATGTCTATTGCAATGAACGTAAGCATGAGTGGATGCCCCGATGCTCAAATGAACGAACAAATGAATGAACGAATGAATTTGGGAAATAAAGATGAAGAGGTGGGGCTGGGTAAGCAGACATGGGGCAGCCAGTTTGTTAATCTTCTCTCATGATGTTGCATGGGACCAACATTGTCTTCTGTTGAGAAATGGCTGGGCAGAAGAATGCCTTTAACCATGTTCTCAGGAGAAAAGGAACAACAATGAATATTTGCTGTGCTTTCATTGTGTTCCCGGACAATATGCCTAGTGGTTTACATGATTACTAGATTAGATAGTACTTGCCTCATTTAACAATTGGGCCAGCCCAGACCCAGAGAGATAAAATATAGTCCAACATCTTGCAACTAGCTGGGCCAGACTCCGACTGACTGAAACACATGCTCCTTCTACAGCATGCCAAGTTACAGACCTGGTCCCGATGTGCATTACTCAACACTTTTGTATCGTTCCATGTGGGTTGTAGCTGGAATCACAAGAACTGTTTCATTGTTGGTTTCCACTGGCTTCTCACTAAAGCCCAGTGACCCCAAGTTATCCCAAACCAGGCCAACCTGGCCCATTATCCATTAACCGCTGGGTCACTTCACCAATGCTGTAACCTGACAACTTTCATCCATTCATTCATGTTTCTTCACTTTTTCATTCAGTAGGCTGTTCTTGTGTACTCTCGATATGCCCCCTTCCTCCAGTTACTAAGACTGAATACTTTATATAGTAAATCAAGCTGTGTGTTTGTTCATGAGTCTCTGAGTGAATGCGTGGCACTGGGCAAGTCACACAAAACTTTGCCTCACGAATTCTTCATTTGCAAAATGAGGATGATACCCACTCTGCCTTTGACAGAGAAATATTCTGTGCATAAAATGATATGGTGACTCCAAGCATTTTGGAAACCAGAGAGAGACATAGAAATTGATTGTTATTTTATAACCACGTTTATCGGCATCAGAGAAAACTCCAAACCTGCTGTCTTCTTAATTCTTTTGCTCCCAGAGGCCCCCACTAACTTATTTAGATTCTTTAAATGAAAACACAAACTAGGCTGGGCAAGTATTCTATTTCTAGAAGTCTTCCTTGGCCTAGTGGATGATGGGCATTCCTCTGGACTCTGCAGCAGCGTTTCTTAGGGGGCAAGTTGCAAGTTTGTTCTGGGAAGGATGTTCTAGGCCTGAAGCTGCCCCAGCCCCACCCCAACCCTGAGTTTATTTGGGGAGCAAAAACCTACTCAAGGCAAGACCCAGCACCCTGTCACAACCCCAAATGAAAGTGAACTTCCAACATTGACTGAGAGCTCCACACTCTACCATGATCCGTCTGTTGTGCCTCAACCCTGTACCTGAACTGGCACCACTCACATGCTGATGTCTTACACTTGTCTATTATGACAGCTTAGTTTAGTTTTCTAGCAGATGGAAGTAAAACTTCTTGTTCTAAGAAAATCAACATATTATGACACGTGCCTGACAGATGCTAAGTAAGCATCTTGAGAAGGGGCAGTGCCTGCTAATGTGCATGGAGAAGACTGTGGACTTGCAGTAGCCACAGTGCTGGCTGGGGGTTCAGGGCAGTGGACTCACTCACCCAGAATGCTCTACAAGGCAGAGCTTAATCAGATTCCCCCAAGCCTCCTGGGCTCTGGCTGGCCAGAGTCTCCCCCGTGCCCCCAGTCACAAGGCCCTCCCCACTTGCCTTCCTCCACACCCACTTCCCTACAAAAGGCATTCTGTTGTCCCCAGTTCTTCAGTTGTGAACTAAAGACATGAGGGCAGGTCTGTGTCCCTGAGTGAAGGTCTAACTTCCACCCCAACAACACTGGACACATAGGGTCCTTCCCGTCATCTTCAATGAGGTCTCAATGGTGGACTCAGCCCGCCTCCAGGGCCACCAGCAGGGCAGGTAGGGAAGGTGGGAGGTAGCTCACCTCCAGCTGATGGAATCAAAGTTGCTGTCCCCTCCTATCTGCACCATGTGGGGATAGAATAGGATTTTGTACATGTCCTGAATTTGTTGAGGTGGGTGCTGTATAGACTGTGTCTCCTCAAAATTCGTATGTTGAAAACTAATCCCCAGTGTGACGATTAGTAGGTGGGCCTTCAAGTGGTGATTAAGGCACCCTTGATGACCTGATGAAAGAGCCAGAGAGCTCTCTTGCCGCTTCCACCAGGTGAGGATGGGGTGAGAAGAAGCCCATCTAGGAACCAGGAAGGGGGTTCTGACCAGACACTCAGTCTGCCAATCTGCCCCTGCCTTGATCTTAGACTTCCCAGCCTCCAGAACTGTGTGAAGTACCTTTCTGTTGTTTATAAGCCACAGTCTATGGTATTCTACTATAGCAGTCTGGACAGAGTGGGTAGTAGGGAGGAGTCAGACACCCCAAGGGCATCCTCTCACACTTTCTGATCACCTAGACACCTGGCAGACAAGGGAGGTCATCCCATCTGCTGCCCCCCACCCCCCAGAGTCCCTTCCACACTCTGCGTAGGGACCCAGAGATGTATGCATGCAAAAGGCTCTTCCCACAAGTAGAAGCCCCTCCTGAGATGGCAGAAACTGAGAGTTTCGGTGCTTTCCTAAGACCAGGGTCACTTTATCAGTCCCTTTGATTATTATTTTAAATCAGCTTATTCCCAAGGATAATGAGATGATGATATAATAATAACCTTAATTATCTTTATTAAACATTTCCACCGAGCTAAGTCAACATTATATCCATTTCTCCATTTAATCTTCACAACACCCCTGTGAGGGAGGAGGGACTACTGCATTCCAGTGAGGAAGCAGCTGGGACAGTTAGGGGGACTCTCACGTGCTCTCCCTCTTGGCTCAGAGAGGACCACGGGGGGGGGGGTGTCTTCTGAGCCGGGCAGGAAGCAGCTCTTCCCATTGGTTGTTCAAGGCAACAACATCTCAGGAGGCCTTTAAGAGGCCTTTGGAGCCGAGAGAGCAGGCAGTCTGGAAACCCTAGGATCTGGACAGGGCACCTCTGCACCAGCCTTGACTGGCAGCTGGTTCTTCCCAGAGTAAAGAGCCAGCATTATATGCTGCTTCCCTATTGCTTCCACTTTTATTAGGACTTTCAGCACTCCAGGTGAGTGGGAGGCATCACAGAGAGCCTCCTCCATGTCAGAAATGTTATCAACAACTGCACACTTGTCAGCCACGGCGTACTAAAAGCCTTCCCCATCCCAGCCTTGCCCCACTTAACAGCAGGCCCATGCTCTTTTTTGCCTTTTCTCCCTACCTATATTTTGAGCGGGAAGAAAAGTGTGTGTGTGTGTGTGTGTGTGTGTGTGTGTGTGTGTGTGTGTGCCTGCGTGCATGCGTGCATGTGTGCGCGCGCACATGTTTTTCCCGTTAATATCCATTTTACAACCATTTGGTGCAAGGGCTGAGAGCTGTCAGAGCAGTAATGCATTGCATCAAATTAACATATTTTCCTGAAATGGTAATTACACCCTTTTTGTGTGCCTCTGAATACACATTTTTTGAAGTGTGAATGAGGCGCTGACATCAAAGTCTCCCTTTAAATCATCGTTATTAGTGCATCTGTCCAAATGATTCACGGGAAATGGCTGGCAGAGGTTTTTAAGTTTAGAGGAATTTAAAGGTGAGCCACGGAGCTTCTTTAAAAAAGTTAGAATGACCGGCATCTTTAATAAGTGTTTGTTCCTTCACACCCTGGAAACATTCCCAGTCCAGTGATGCTATTCGGTTCAATGCAACACATCTTTATTGAGCATCTACTATATTAAAGTCCCTTGTTAGGTTACTGATTCAGAGCAAGACAGTGTTCCTGCCTTCAGTCCCAGGAGGAAGGACAGACAGATGATGTGAAGAGGAAGAATACATGAAATGACCCTGCAACATGGGAAATAGAGCATAATTCTGAGTGTGTGTGTTGGGACAGGAGATACAACCATGAAAGACATCTTCAGAAGGTGGCATTTGAGCCGAACCTCGAAGGGTAGTGTAGATAGAGTACTGAGGATGATGAAGACATCTCAAGTCCAGGGAGAGATCATTAAAGCATGAGTTTGGGAAGGATGAGAACCCAGCATTCAGTGCCTGGCATCATGGGGAGGGATCAGGTGGTTTAAGGAGACTTTCTCTCCATCAGAGGGCCCCCCAAAGGAGAATGCCAACTTCAGTGCAACTGGAACACAGGGATAGAAGTGGAGAGGTGGTTGGGCTATCATAGGAGGTGTTGTGAGCCACTGAAGATTTGAGTCTTTTATCTTAAAGAGCCAGAGAAGCCATGGAAGGTTTTACGAAGTGAAGGAACATGAACAGATTTCTTTGTGAACCATCCCACTGGTCACCAAATAAACAATAGATTGAATGCAAGGGAATGACAGGAAGAACCAACTAGAAGGCTGTCACCACAATCTGTGTAAGTGATCCTGGCCTGGACTGGGACGGGAGCAAAAGGAATGGAGAAAAAGCAGATGGCTTTAATGGATGTTCAGAGGAAGATTGGGCCACACTTAATGATCAGTGGACTGACTGTATGTGTCGATGGGGAAGGAGCTGTTAATCGCGATTTTGCAGATGGTGGTATGTTCAAGGTGGTAGAGAAATGGGGTGGAGAACCAGGGGCTAGAGGGAAGTTGATGAGCTCCGTTAGAACACGTTGTGTTCTAGGCCCTTCCAGCCTAGATGAGCTCCGTTAGAACACGTTGTTTCTGTATCTGGATATCTATCATTTTAGCAACTTGTGACACTGATGCATAGGGACATGCTCTTATTTTCAATATGGCTGTTTTGGTGGCAAGGAAGTGATATACATGGGAACTTGTTCCTGAAAGAGATGGAAGGGATGCTCTTGAAATGATACAGTGACATCCCACAGAAATCCAGAAACAGTGATTCAAATTTGGACAGGCTTCATGTAAACCAGAGTGAGAAAGATAGCAGGTTGAAATCCTTCCTTCCTTCTTGGTCTGGTTCTAAGGATGGTTCGCAGTCATATGGCCCCAGTATGAGAGCCCTCAAAATGAAAATTTGGAGGGTCCCATAGCTTAGTTCTCATGAGGGCCTGATGTTGCTCTGCTCTGTTCATGGTCTTTTCACTTGTCCAAATGGTCAGGACATCACAATCCTGCCCGTGTCATGAGGGCTGTGCCCTGCACAACTCCAGGGGACCACATTCCCATAGGGATTTCATCTTTGCCAACCAGGGCTTCATCTTAATTCTTCATCCTTACTTATTTTTTTTTCTGTAAAAAGCCAGGAAAATCACTAATAGTGATATAAGAAATACCAGTGAAGCAACATTTGTTGTTTTGCTTTAGGTTTCTAAAATCATATGCATAAAAGAAGTAGGATAGTACAGATAATGTTAGAATTCTCCTCGTTCTTCCTATTCTCTGCCCTCCATGCCTCAGGGCATCAAGATCCATGAATTTGGTTGACTACCTTCCTGTTCATGGTATTTAAACTTTTACTGCACATATAATTGCCCATAAACATAATGTCGTATTGTTTGCTGTGGGGTTTTTTTTGTAGCATAAATGGCACCATTCAGTATGTAATGTTTTACAATTTGCCTTTTTTCACTTTGTATTGTTTTCAAGATCTATTTTTACACATTCATATAGATCTAGTTGGTTTAATTGCTGTATAATATTCCATTCTAGGAATATACTGCCATTTGCTTATCCATACCCTTACTGAAAGACATTTGTGTTGTTTCCAAATTTTTGCCATTACACACAATACTGCAATGAATATCCTTTTACATGCCTCATTATGTGCTTTTACGTAAGTTTCTCCAGGGCGAATTGAGTATATTAAGTATACACATAGGAGTGGAATTGTTGTGAATTGGTACTTCAGTGAACATGTTCATTTTTAATTTTATTAGATGTTACCAAATATCTCTGTGTCAAGAGTGAGGGTAAAGAAATCAATGTAAAAATTACCTTCAGACAATATGTCAGCCACCCAGAACTTTTTATGCCCTTCCACACCAGCCGCTTCCCCTTGCCAAGAAGGCATGGACCCCAGTAAGAACTGCTGCTTTAGTGACACATTCTTGGAAGGGAATGTGTCCCAGGCTTGGGTGTACTGGAATAGGAAGGGATTGGAGATAATTGACTTTAAGATCACAAAGACATAGCCCATTTGTTTTGATGTCTTTACCTCTGGCAACCAAATCTCTCAAAGTCTTGTTCTCAGCAGAAATAGTGTTCAGATCCCAGGGAGTTACAGGGGACAAATGTATTAAGTGCTTTGCTACTAAAAATCCCTGGATCAGCCTCAGGTTAGGATGATCCCAAAGCTGGACTGATCCGCTAAGAGGCAGCAGTACCAGGCAATGAATAACCAAATCATTCTTAAGCAGTGGTAGCCTGTGTGGTGGGACCAAGTTTGGACTGAATAGCAATGAGAGGACAGAAAAGGGAGTATGAAATGAAGCCATCACTGGGAGAATGGAAGGGGTAAAATCCTATGTTGTAGTAGGCAGCTGTATTGGGTTAAACAGTGCCCCCTCCAAATTCAGATCTAACTGGAACCCATGAATGTGACCTTATTTGGAAATAGGGTCTTTGAGGAAGTAATCAGGTTAAGAAGAAATCACACCAGGTTAAGGTGGATTCTAAATCCAATAAGGAGAGGGAAATTTAGTCACAGAGGCATAGACATATGAACATATCTCCCCTCCCCCTGCAGTTATATATCACTGTTCTGAAAGGGTCCCATGCAACTTTCACATGGGCAAAATTATTTTTTTTCAGTATCACTGATTTTATTTATGTGAAATCATATATATTCATTTGCATGATTTCAGATTCTCCCATATGTTTTAATAAGCCTTTTGAGGGCATCTGAGTGGCTCAGTTGGTTAAGCATCCAACTTTGGCTCAGGTCATGATCTCATGATCCATTAGTCTGAGCCTTTTGGGGGGCTCTGTGCTGACAGCTCAGAGCCTGAAGCCTGCCTTAGATTCTGTGTCTCCCTCTCTCTCTTCCCCTCCCTGCTCATGCTCTGTCTCTCTATCAAAAATAAATAAAACTTAAAAAATACTTTTTGAAATTCAATATATATTAAGTACTATCCTTTCCTGGAATGTAAACCAAAGGGAGGGGGGGAGACAGTGACACAACACAAGGGGCACACCATGTGGGGATGGAAGAGAGCCCAGGAAGATACACATGCAAGCCAAGGATCAACGATGTCACCAGAAGCTTGAAAAGGCAAGGAAAGATCCTCCCAAGAGCCTTCAGGAAGATCAGGGTACTTCCAACACCTTGATTTTGGACTTACAGCCTCGAGTACTATGAGAGAGTAAATTTCCATTGTTTTAAGCCATGCAGTGGCTTTGTGTTACAGAAGCCCAAGGAAGCTGGTACAGCATCCATCCCAGATTCTCAGCATCTGGTGCTCATGCCCTTGTGCAACACCCTCCTGGCTTATGTGGGCTAGACTTGGAGACCTAGTCCTAACAAATACAGCAGGTGTGACAGGGTATCATTTCCAAAATTAGGTTATAGAAGACTTCTTATTCTATCTAGCTTGCTCTCACTTGCTCTGTCTTATAAAGCAAGTTGCCATATCATGACGACTTTATGGAGAGACTCACATGACAGGAAACTGAGGAATGTTCCCAGCCACTGAGCAATGGAACTCTGCCAAGGGCCACATGAATGGACTTGGAAGTAGATCTGCCCCAAGGTGAGCCTTGATATCGCTGCCCCCCCCAGCTGAGAACTTGATTGTAGCCTATAAGGCCTAAAGTCAGAGGACCCCCTAAGCAATGCCTGGACTCTTCACCCCCAGAAACCATGAAATAATAAACTGTGAGTTTGTTGTTTCAACCCTCTGAGCCTTGGGGTAGTTGGTTATGCAGCAGGAGATAACTGATGGATACAACAAGTAGATCAAAGCAGGTGCTTGGGAACAAAGACCATGAAGAACTTGTGGTTCTGTGTGTTGTGTGCTGGGAATGGTGACCTGGAGAAGCTACAGAGGCATGCTATCCCCCATCCTCTACTTTACATTCACGTTCCTGTCATCTGCAAGGAAGGCAACTGCTCGAAACTAATCATGTGAAGAGTCATCATCAGAGGCTGTGTGTTTCAGTGGAACCTTCCTGAAGGGAGACAAGGGATTGCATCCTTAAAGACTGTTTCAAACAGACCTAGAAACCCAAAGGTCCCTTCCTGGAACTTCCCTTCTCCATCCAGGGTTGCACTGAAGGAGATATAGGGAAAAAGAAAAGAAAGGTTTCTGGATGAGGGAGTCAGGAGACCTCACTTCTGAAACTGGCTATTATTTACCATCCTGGGGGCCCCAGGATTTTAGAAAAGGCAGAGACTAATTTCTTCACTTGAAGTTGGAACTAAGAGGAGATTCTTACACAGAGTGTGTGGGATGACCAGAGCCGGGGAGAACAAAAGTGAGCTTCCCTGCTCCTTCCTGCTACCCTTAGACCCACTATGAAAGAGGGGAGGCTCCCTGACCCTGGAGGCGGTGGCTATAACGATGGCCATTACATCAGGGTTGGGGGCATGTGAAGTTGGAAGTTTATGAGTCCCTGCAAAGCACCGCGAGAGAAAGGAGACATTCCAGCAGGTGTAGCAGCGTACCATAGACCAATTTGTGTGATTTGTTTTACAATGTGGTCCTGAAATGAGAATGACAGGTTCCTGGGTGCATCGTGTCTTGTCTTGTCTTGTCTTTTCTTTTCTCTTTTTTTCTTTTCTTTTCTTTTCAATTAATTAATTTATTTTGAGAGGGAGGGATGAGTAAGGGGTGGGAAGAGAGAGAGGGAGAGAGAATCCCGAGAAGGCTCCACACTGACAGTGGGGCTCGAACCCATGAACCATGAGATGGTTCAGTTCAGAACCTGAACTGAAAACAAGAGTTGGTTGCTTAACTGACTGAGCCACCCAGGTGCCCCATCAGGTTCTTTATAATAGCCCAGGGTGGGCTATAGATGTTGAAAAGACACATGTGCCCCATTGGGCCTTTAAATTATGTCACTGAAAGTTAATGACACAATTCAAACCAGCACTGTGCCTAAATTCAAACTACTACTTTAAAACAAAATAGCATTCTTTTATTTATAATCCAAGGCCCACAGGCTTCAGCTAATTTTAGAGGACAATTTGATGACCCAAGACAAAGCCCTATATCATGGTAACTTTTGCTAAAAGGACCTTAACTGTGTAAGTAGAATTTTCTCAGGCATCCCTGCCAATATGCTCAGAGATGCTGTAACCTTTCTTCTGCCTCAGTTTGCATATTTGTAAAATCAGGAGTCAGTTTATATAATCTTTAAAGGTCTCTTTAGCACTTACATTTAATCATTCCTTAGAAAATGACCAGAAGGCCTAGAAGAAAAAAATAGAAGCAAGTGAGCATTCATGGGGCTCATCTTTCAAAACCCAGGCATTACCTCCTCTGGGAAGTCTCCTGTGACCCCACCAGATTGCAGGCCTGATTGAAGTGCTCCTCTGATGCAACACCCAGGCACACATTTATTGATTATAACTTACACAGAGATGGTTGATTTACGAATCTGTTTCCTTCACTCTCTGGTCAACACTTGCAGCTGAGACTAGCATATGTCTTATTCTTCTTTGTATGCCTAGCACCTAATGGAAGTCTTGGCACACTGTGGTATAGCAGTAACTATTTGTTGAATTAGTTGAATTAATAAGTGACTAGATGGATGAATGGATAAGTGGGTCTTCTGCCCATAATGGGTACCCTACATATTGGAGAAACAGCCCAGGAAGTTGTATCTCCCTCTTGTCACATGGCTTGCTGATGACAGTTGCATAATATGGCCAGAGAAGGGCATACAATGGCACAGAAATCCAGATCTCAATATGCATGCAGATCCATGAGATTGGATGAAAGCTCATCTCCTTTATGTTCTAACAATCTATGGAGCTTGGAGCAGGGATAATTAATTCATGGCATATGTGGAGACAGATGTTAGGAAAATAGGACAAAGATAACAAGGTCAATGCAAAAAAGGAAGGAAGAGGATCTGAATACTGAAGTGAAAGAATGGGTTGCCCCATAAAGTACTGAGCACTAATATAACTACAAATGCCCAACTAGATCATCATCAAACAGATAAAGAAATAGATGTCTGGAAGGTTAAGTGGTTTGTCCAAGGGCAGAAAATAACTAACTTGAACTTACTCTGTCTCTCTGCATATTAAGGACTTTTCCCCAATTCACAGATGTTGGGGGAAATGTTTAGACCATTGCTACAACTAAGGGTCAGTAGGATAGGCAAAAGGTGATGGTAGTGGTGGTGGTGGTTGTGGTGGTGATGGTGGACAGTCTCTGACATAACCACAGAGTAGGCACATCACAGTAGTAAACATAAGGTGTGGAGGCAAAGATTGGATCCCAGGGTATGATTGAAAAAGCATGACATTGATGTAAAACTGATTTTGGTTTGAATTGTTGCTCTAATGTTTACTAGTGCCTTTGCTTGGATATATCATGCATCAGCTTTCTCAGCCTTGGCTTATTTATCCATAAAATGGCAAAGATAACACTTAACTTAAGAATTGTCAAGATTAAAAGAGATGTGTTTGTGGAGCAAATGAATAAGGTCAAAATTCTGCTTATAGGACTGGACCAATCAGGTGAGATGCCTCAGCTACGAAAGTTGTTCTGAGGTAGGATATTTAGAAGGGGATTTAAAGGAAAGGATTGTTGATGCAAAATGGTAGGAAGAGTGGTGCAGCATGATAGATGGGGCTTTCCTGCTCCACATCCAATAGACAATAGAGGTAATAACCACCTGCCTATAATTGGAAAGAAGTTTTGGGACCACCAAGTCAGATAAGGAAATCTTGGCTTCATACTTAGAAGAGAAGAGGAAAGGAGAAGTTAGGTTGTTGTAAAATGTGGATGATGGGCTCAGGCACTTTCCTCTACTCATACCCTAGAGCCCACTAACATGAGTGAGGCATGCACTTATGAAGATAAAGACTGGGAAAGGAAAAAAGAAAATAGAGAAACATCAAGAAGACTTTGAATGCTGTAAAACAGATGGGTAAGTAAAATTTAACTTTGCAAAGCAGAGAAAGCTGAAATAAAATGCCTACAAGATTCTTGGATGGTTAATAAAGAAACCGACTGATTTCTCTTTTAGAACTCCCAAACACTCCAGACATTAAAAGAATAGGTATCTTTAAAAGTGAAACTACGGTTGAGGCTGAAAAGTAAAAGATTAGTTGAAACTCTATAAAGAATCAATTAGATCCCTCTAGATTCTCTTGCTACCCTAGGAAACGATGCAACTCTTCCTCCCCCATCCAGAAGGAGACAGGAAGTTTTCTCTTTGGAGAAGTGGTGTACCAGAGGAGATCAAAACTCAAGAATACCATGCACAGGGGCGCCTGGGTGGCTTAGTCGGTTAAGCGCCCGACTTTTGCTTAGGCCATGATCTCGCGGTTCATGGGTTCGAGCCCCGCGTCGGGTTCTGTGCTGACTGCCAGCTCAGAGCCTGGAGCCTGTTTCAGAGTCTATGTCTCCCTCTCCCTGACCCTCCCCTGCTTACGCTGTCTCTCTCTCTCTCTCCTAGAAATGAATAAAAATATTAAAAAAAAAAAAAAGAATACCATGCACAGATTGGACAGAGTGGGAGGTACAGTTTGTTTCACAGAAAACTGGGGGTTAGGGAATAGAAAACCTCTAGTCCTTACAACAGGATAGACAAGCTAACCTGCAAGAGAGAAGACTCTTACAGATACTGACAGTTGAGATTCCCTTTGGCAAAATCCCTTGATGTCTGCAGGAGCATCCTAAAGGAAGCCTGCCTCTGGATAAGCAAAGCCCATTCACACAAAGCTAATCTTTTCTTCAATGCCTCGCTTTTAAATGTGAAAGCATACAAGACACTTGAAACATTTGAGTAAAGCCTCTAACTAAAAAATAAACTAAAAGAATAAAGAAATGTGAGGGAAACAGAAAACAATGAAGAGAAACCCTCTAATTTATATACTGAGAGATAATAAAAAGTATTGATACATTTAAAATATCTATAAAAATAACAAATAAAACTTATTGGAAACTAAAATTTTGAGAAACAAAATATAAAGTTTATAGAAAGCTCAAATATTTGGAAAACAAACCCAGACAGTGGAATAAAAATGCAAAGTGACAGGTAAAAGTAGGCATCAGATAAGCACCTTAGAAAATTAATGCAGAGGGGCGCCTGGGTGGCTTAGTCGGTTAAGCGTCCGACTTCGCTTAGGTCATGATCTCGTGGTTCGTGGGTTCGAGACCCGCGTCAGGCTCTGTGCTGACTGGCAGCTCAGAGCCTGGAGTCTGTTTCAGTCTGTGACTCCCTCTCTCTCTGACCCTCCCCTGCTCACGCTCTCTCTCTCTCTCTCTCTCTCCTAGAAATAAATAAAACATAAAAAAAAAATGCAGAATATTCAGTCTGAGAAAACTGCCAAAGAATGAAAAATTTGGACCAGAGAAAGCTATCCAAAACAAGAACTAGTAAGAGAAAAATTTTCGTAACTGAAGGCTATTGGTTTCCAGGCTTAAAGGGGTCATTTTATGCTCAGCACAGTGAATGAACTCACTATAAAATTTCAGAAGAATGAGGGCCAAATAAAAATCCTAAAAACTCTCAGAGAGGAAAACAAGAGCATATTCACAGTAACAGAAATCAGATTTGCACCAAAGCTATCAACAGCAGCATCAGAAGCTAGAAGACAATAGGGAAATGTCTTTAAAATTCTGGGAAAATTACTTTTCTAGATTTTGTACAGAGCCAACATAAGGATATGCAGTATCACCTTCACAGCATGCATCCTTTCTCCAGAATCTACTGGAATTGATTCTTCATTTTGATGAGGCACAATGAAGAAAGAGACAGGGGATCCAGGAAGCCAAGACTTGAAGCAGGAAAGAGAGAAAAGGATTTTAAAGATAACAGCAGAGCTATAGATGTAGAAAGGAACCAAATGTGATCAAATTAAGAAGATGGGGAAATCTAGGAAAGGTGTTTCCAAGGTGGGGGTCAGGGTGTAAAAATAGATTATCTCATGTGTTGGAATGTGATTGAGAGAGATTTTCTATTTCTGTCACAGAGTTTGGAGATGCAGTTATGGATATGTAAACAGAGTGGGCAAATCAAAACTTGATGCAATCTTCAGAGCCAACATCTTCATATTTGTCTCAGCACCAACTCCACATAGCCTTCTCTCTGTGTGTAAAATCTCTCTCTGCCATCCTCTTATAAGATACATGTGACTACATTTAGGTCCTACCTGGATAATCTAGGATAATCTCTTTAACTGTGATCCTTTACTTAATCACATCTTAATATGGACTTTTCCCCCATATAACATAATGTCCCAGGTTTTAAAGATTAGGACAGGACATATTTAGGGGGAGCATTATTCAACCTACCACAAGTGTTTAAAAATCTTTTTAGGGGTGCCTGGATGGCTCAGTTGGTTAAGTTTCCAACTTCTGGCTCAGGTCATGATCTCATGTCTGTGAATTCAAGCCTCTCGTCGGACTCTGTGCTGACAGCTCGAAGCCTGGAGCCTGCTTCAAATTCTGTGTCTCTTCTCTCTGTCCCATCCCACCCTGATGCTCTCTCTCTCTCAAAATAAATAAACATTTAAAAATTAAAAATAATAAAAAGTCTTTTTAGTGTATTTATATGATAAATATATTTATATATATGTACACATACACACATACATAGATACATAAAAGAGTATGTACCATTTAAAAAAAAATTTTTTTTAATGTTTTTATTTATTTCTAGGAGAGAGAGAGAGACAGTGTGAGCAGGGGAGGGTCAGAGAGAGAGGGAGTCACAGACTGAAACAGGCTCCAGGCTCTGAGCTGGCAGTCAGCACAGAGCCTGATGCGGGGCTCGAACCCACGAACCGCGAGATCATGACCTAAGCGAAAGTCAGACGCTTAACTGACTAAGCCACCTAGGCGCCCCAAGTATGTACCATTTTTTAAAATTGTGGTTATTAGTGGAATGTCATGGTAGACTTCCAATTTTATATCATGTGTCTCTATAGTGCTCTTGAATAATGAACATGTATTACTAACATAAAATGTTAATATGTTAGGGAAAAAAAAGAGGCAGAGAGAAAGATTTCATGCTCTGGCTGATCTACATTTGAGACCAACTAGTTCCAAGTCTTTCATTTCAAATACAAACACCAGGCAACTCTCCAATTAAGTGACACTGGCATTTATGTTGTTCCCTGGAAGACATATGTGTGTTTAAAACATGCAGCTGTCAGAAGCCAAGAGCTCACGGGGCTGGAGAAGGGTTTTGTGGGGCTTTAAAACACCAAAAAATAGTTTTAAGCCCAGTCTAAGGAGTCATTTGCTCTCAAACAGATAGCATATCTGCTTCTTATCTTCAGGCTTTTTTTTTCCTTCTGTTTTTCTCAGATGCTAGGATAGGCCATATGATGATACTCCAAATTAGAGTACCACAATTGAAAGAGACCTTAAAGATCATTGGGTCCAACCCCAACATGGAACAGTTTAGGGAATTCAGAGAGGACCCAAGGGGTGAATTAGTGATTCCCAAAGCAGCCGAGGCAGAACTAGACCCCAGGGCTCCTGATCCCTGATGTTCAGAGCACTCTATCATATTCTCTAATCCATGAACCTCTGTCCTTCACTTCTCTGTAATTTAGAAAGTCCTGGACATTTGGGAAGCAGAGAGTGCATGAGTATCCCAACTACTTAATCCCCAACCCTTCTGGATCCTTAGTATTCCTTTTTTTTTTTTTTAATGTTTTTTTTATTTATTTCTAGGAGAGAGAGAGACAGCGCGAGCAAGGGAGGGTCAGAGAGAGAGGGAGTGACAGACTGAAACAGGCTCCAGGCTCTGAGCTGGCAGTCAGCACAGAGCCCGACGCGGGGCTCGAACCCACGAACCGCGAGATCATGACCTAAGCGAAAGTCGGACGCTTAACCGACTAAGCCACCCAGGCGCCCCATGGATCCTTAGTATTCCTAAACTGCCACCTAGGTCACTTTCTCACCAGGATCTCCCTAACCCCTCCATCAGGACAAGGGCCCTCTCCTTTGGACAAAGATACAGAGGACTGGTGTGTGTTGGCTCTTACAGAAGCTGCAACCTTGATGGGTCATGTAGATTTCCAGTTCCACTGGACTGTTAAATTAAGAGATGCAGATTTTTATCCTCTCTTCCTTCACAAGAAGCCTCCTGCTGCCTTGGAACCTTGCTTATCTGTGTTTCATGGTTAAACCAGTGGCATGCCATCCCCTCTCTGGAGGTAAATGGAACTAGCTGTGGCTGACATATCCCAGACATATGCTAAGTTGTTTTACCAACACTAAGATACTTGATCCTCCTAATAGTTGGAAAAGATGGACATTACTGCTTTACAGATGAGAAAACTTAGTTGCCCAAGGTACCAAAGCTAGTATATTTCAGAGCCAAAACAAACTCACATCTTTCAAATTCCTAAACCAGAACATGATGCTTACGCTGGAGCAGAATGAAAGGGAGATGCTTCTGCCTTGCAGAATGAGCCCTGTTATCCACCACACCAACGGGAACGCCCTGTCCAGCTGGCCCAGCTGGGCTGAACCCCGCCAGCTTCCACTGTCTGCAGATCTCCAGCTGTCACTTAGACAAATTAGCCACTGGATTAGGAGTATCGGCAGTGAAATGCATGCATCTTATGATGATCCATAGACTAACACAGATTGATGTGGGAAGCAGGCTGGACTATTCCTAGCGAGGGAACACTGATGGAAGATGGCTGGTTGCCATCTTAATCCAAAGACTTTTTGTCAGTTAAAAGCCTTGCAAGTACCTCGCTCTGACAATCCCTCATAATCAAGTTGGTTAAAATGTATTATCCAGGGTAGTGCTGCAAAGAAGCATGGCTGGCCCTGACCAGTAGGGAGTTTATATTGTGTCTAGATGTGAACTCCACATTGAACTAGGTTTTTTTTTAATGTTTATTTATTTTTGAGAGAGAGACAGCATGAGCAGGAGAGGGGCAGAGAGAGAGGGAGACACAGAATCTGAAGCAGGCTCCAGGCCCTGAGCTGTCAGCACAGAGCCTGAAGTGGGGCTTTAACTCACAGGACATGAGATCATGACCTGAGCTGAAGTCAGGCGCTTAACCAACTGAGCCACCCAGGGGTGCCAACATTGAACTAGTTTTTAACCAGGATAGACCCTGGGACCAACCCCTTGTGGAATTCAGCCTGTTGCTTGGGAGATGTACCCAGACTGACTTCCTTTCCCTTGTGTAGGAGTGAATTGACCTCAGTATTATGACAAGAAATGGCTTTCTTTTTCTTCTTTGTGTCCTACAGAAGATAATTATTTCTACAGTGAGTAAATTAGCTGTTTAGTTATTTATGTATTGACTGCAGTCAGGTGAAACTTTAAGCAGAAGGACCCAAGGCTTGGCCAATCAAGATACTTTGTGTGGAATTTAAATATTGAGCAGAAAGTCAAGAGACAAGAGGTGAATTCCACTCATGCATGAGGAGTCCTTACACCCCACTTCTCGGGGTGCCCCTCTCCATCTGAACCCCAGGTGCTCCATCAGAGGAGTTTTCAGGTTCCTCACTGTCCCCTGGTGTGTGTATGATTTTATCAAAAGTAGCATATACTATAGCCATAGCAGACTGACCTCTTTGAGACCTGGACATCAAAATGATAGCTCCACACTATGATATCAGCAACTTTATTCCACTGTCTTTGGCAACTGCTTTTTAAAATTATTATTGTGGGGGCTTAGTCAGTTAGGTGACCAACTCTTAATTTCAGTTCAGGTCATGATCTCATGGTTCATGAGTTTGAGCCCCCTGCTCTGAATGTGCAGAGCCTGCTTGGGATTCTTTTTCTCTCCCTCTCTTTCTGCCCTTTCCCCACATGTTCTCTATTTGTCTGTCTGTCTGTCTGTCTGTCTTTCTCTCTCTCTCAAAATAAGGAAATAAACTTAAAAAAATAAAACTATCATTGTGGAGTTATTAATTTTAAAGCAAGCCTCAAAACTGTACTCTTCATTTTGGCCTTCTAAAGTCCAGAGACGGGGGAAGAAAGTAACACATAAAGAGATAGACATTAAAACTATTGACTAACCATATTAGAAGCTAAAATTCTAATTTGTTTATGCCTTTATATTTATGAAGGAAGATGCTTTGCAACCTAGAATCTTCACCAGAGCAAATAGTTGATCAGGCATATGGGTAAACTGCAGTGATTTTCAGATTTACAACGGCTCACACCTTCAGGTGGACTCTTTTAATTTTTCTTTACATTTATCTTTGAGAGACAGAGCACAAGTGGGGGAGGGGCAGAGAGAGAAGGAGACACAGAATCTGAAGCAGGCTCCAGGCTCTGAGATGTCAGCACAGAGCCCTACTCGAGGCTCTAACCCACAAACTGTGGGATCATGACCTGGGGCCAAAGTCAAATGCTTAACTTAACCGACTGATCCACCCAGACCCCCCCCACCCCCCCGCCCCCAGGTGCATTCTTTCTTAGGAAGTACCCATGTGCTGAAGGGGGTCATCTGAAAATGAGGAGGGTAAAGAATGCAGGAAAGGGGACCTCAACAGATGGCACTGGCAAGGGAGTTCCTAAGAAAACTGCAGAAAGAAGTCCCCATGGGCCTTGCCATGAATAAGAACACGGAATGCCCTGGAAATGACGTGTCTAGTTTGAATCCTGCTACTGCGATTATTGCTACTAATTGGTAGACAATAGGTTATCATCTGAAAAATGAATTTAAGAAAGCTGAGTACGTACTGAGATAAAATCATATGCATATGTAGAAAATGAAGCTTTTTTAAAAGGCGGTGATAACCGAAGAAAACTGAAAATTGTGAGAGAAAGGAAGTAAATCACAATAAAATTCTCTGATTAGCAGGAACAGTGTTTATCTAGCTATAATAACATAGGCAAGGACCTGATTTGATAGAACACTGAAATAAGATGGGAGCTCCTGGGTGGCTCAGTCAGTTGAGCGTCCAACTTCGGCTCAGGTCATGATCTCGTGGTTTTGAGTTTGAGCCTCACGTTGGGCTCTGTGCTGACAGCCAGAGCCTGGAACCTGTTTTGGATTATGTCTCCCTCTCTCTTTGCCCTTCCCCTGCTCATGCCCTGTCTCGCTCTGTTTCTCAAAAGTAAATAAACGTAAAAAAAAAAAAAACTTTTAAAAAATTTGAAATAAGATGATGCTGGAAGAATGGGGGAGGGGAAGAGGGCCTGGTAAGGGTGAGTTAAATATCCCTCTCTCTCTCATCAGGAGCTTCATGTCTCACTCTGAAAATACAGAAAGAACTATGCAAGCATAGGGTTAAGAACTGTGGGGGTCCATCCAGAAAAAGCAGCAAGAAGAGTTGAAAAAGGTTGCTCTGGGGGTAGGGTAGCTGAGGCATGTGGCAAGAATGGGCAATTGTCTAGTGTATGTTATATGCATTTTTGTTGTCTTTATTTTTAATTTTTAAGAACATGTATGCATGTATTACCTTGAAAAGGTTGTTTTCTTAAAAGTCATTAAATAGTGTAAAAATGTACATATTTTTAAGAAGATTTAGTTCTTAATGAGATGAGCTCTCAGAAGTCTGGCAAGCTAAGCTATACAGAAGGACCTATTTCCTGAGGCTTCCTGAAAATAGTGTTTTCACTGGACAGCTAAGCAAATGAAAAGTTTTGCTTGTTTTTGCTTCAGATATATTTTACATAAACACACACACATACACATTAAATATAACCTTACAGATAGAGACATATGTCCCCCATTTCATTCCTATAAACTCCAATCCCTGCAAAAGCAATTAGGATTATAAATTTAATGTTGTCCTTTTCAGCCTGTGTGTTCTAAAATGTATTTTTACTTAACACACACATACACACTCACACACATATCTATAGAAATATATTAATCTACTTTTCATATTTCTAAATTTTCAGGTAAATGCTATATAATGCCTATATTTTTTCTGCCACTTGCTGTTTTCATCCACTGTTGAGGCCCGTCCATGTTGATATATGGAGCTAGTTCATTTTATTCCATTGTATGATGGCACCGGAATTTATTTCCCTTCTGTCTTTCTCTCTTACAAACAATATGGTAGTGAGTATCCATATACAAGCCTCCAGCTAAACATGAGAGTGAGTTTCTCCAGGGTAGAGACCTAGAAACAGAATTGCTGGGGCTCAGCGTAGGCACATCTTTTACTTTAGTAGGTCATTGGGTCAGCATTGTTTTTGTAAGTACAATTAAATAGTGCTTCCCTTGGACTCGTGATCCTAGGCAAGGAGCTGATGCAAACTGGGCCCCAGCGTGGGGTGGAGGCCATATCAGAAATACCATCTGTTACGACGGTGCTCCGGATTCTCTCCTCAGAGATGGCACTCTGAGACCATAGCAGAGAGATGTTTATTCATGTTCTCTCTAACAAGCTGGTATAGACATTTAAAGGGTTGCTGAGGGGTGCCTGGCTGGCTCAGTCAGAGTCATTGGGTGTGGAGCCTACTTTTAAAAGTGTGTGTCAGATGTGTAGCTGGACTCTGGAGTGGAAAATACCATAAAAAGGGACAGTTCCCTTCCAGCTGGGTATGGTAGATGTGATTTGGGAAGCTGGCTGTATCTAAATTCCTTTTCAAAGAAACAGCCCTGGTCCTGGGCAGCCAGCCTTGTTCTAAACCATTGCATTTCCTTCCCTCTCATCCCTGAAGACTGTCTCAGTTGGACCAGGGAGGGTCACTTGACTCAAGGACTGTTAACCCTAAACCCACTCACCATATGATGTGTGATTCACACTCTGCATCAAGAGGAATGGCACCAATCATATTTGCTTGGAAAGCTCTAGACTGTAAATAGTAGAATCCATCCTTAAACTGGCTTAATGATAAAGAATGTATTCTGGTGACAGGCAGCCCTGTGGTAGAGCAGGTTCTGGCTGTGTTGTGTCTCCATAATTCATGGTGTCAACCTTGCCCTGACCAGCTCTTCAGGTGGTCAGAAGAAGGACACTATTAGAAACAGAAGGTTGAGGGCTATCTGGTTTATATCTTGTGGAAACAACCATGGGATTAATAACAAATGTTCCATCAATCTTCTTGGGCCACCTGAAGTCATATGTCCACTCTGGACCAACAGCATTCACTGGGAGATTGTCATGCACTGATTGGATAAGCATGGATTCTGAATCTGGCAGTAGAAAAGGGATGGGAAAGCTATCATTGGCTTGTAGCAGTGACATTTCACTCTTGCAGCTGGAGGTTAGTCATATGCGCTCTACTTAGGAGGAGGAAGAGAGGGAAAGGATGCTGGGTGGGAAGCAGACAGTATCCCATGTCATATTAACCATATGTTAGAGCTGTTGGAAATTTATGAAGTTCTGGGCTTGTACGGTCCATAGCTGTTAGTCCCCTTCTCCACACTTTAAACCCAGCTGCCATGGTCAGTGATCTAGAGAAATCACAAACAAAGAAAGGGAGGTGTAGATTTTACATTCATTTGGGTTTCTCATTAAGCAGAGGGTCTCAACCACCTTCTTTCCAAGGTGCTAATGAGAAACAACTTCTCTTTGCTTTCCCTTTGCTTTCTCCATTACAGTTTGGCTTGCATGTGTGGTCAGACGTTTCAAAGCTGAATGAGGGCAGGCAGATGCTTCAGCCCCTTTATAAAGCCCACTGCCTTTGTATTACAGGGACAGCTGTGGGCATCAGGTGCTAGCAACTGCAGCATCCTCAACACCATCAGGTCAGTTTCTGCTCTTCCAACTTCTGAGGCTGCCTATGTGCTTCCCACTAAAACACTGGGAAAGTATGGGCCATTCAAAGGGACTTCCAGAACCCCATCTCTCTAGCTAAGAACTGGAGGTGATGACTCATAGTGATCTTTTGGGGGGAGCAATGATATAATAATAATAATAATAATAATAATAATAATAATAATAATAATCAGGATGATTTTCATTCCATTGGGATCTGTTTTTTTAATGTTTATTTATTTTGGGGTGGGGGAGAGAAAGAGACAGAACATGAGTGGGGGAAGGACAGAGAGAGAGGGAGACACAGAATCTGAAGCAGGTTCCAGGTTCTGAGCTGTCAGCCCAGAGCCTGATGCGGGGCTCGAACCCATGAACCATGAGATCGTGACCTGAGCTGAAGTCAGACCCTTAACCCACTGAGCCACCCAAGCACTCCGGGATCTAAGTATTTTTTTTAAGTAAGTTATTTGCAAAAATCAATATTTTTACCATTAGTAGTAAAAACTAACTTGCACTGCACCTTGCAATTGGTTCCAACACACAGTGGGCCACAGCAACTGCCCCATTTTGTTAGCATCTTTAATTTAAACACGTATAAATATACAAACCCAGTAAGAAGTCTCCACAACCAGAATACCTCTCAGTTGGGCATGATGAAACCATGTGAACTAATAGGCCAGCAGGCCACCCTGCCGTTCATAAAGGTGGTTTGCAGAATTTACTCTGCCAACACACACACTGACCCCTCTCCCTCTACCTGTTGAGGGGCTGTGTAGCCTATAAATTGAGCCCAAGTCAAAAGGAAGTGAGGTTGATGGGACTCTGAGGGAAAAAATGTGGTGGTTAGTCTCCTCTGGGCCTTCTCAGGTTACTATAATGGTTTTGGTCCTCAAATACTAGTGATTCTCTTTTCTGAAGCAGGAGAATTACAGGTAATTGCTTTTGGGAAAAGCCAAATAGCGGATGGCTTCTCGTCTGACCAGATTTATTTTAATTCTCAATAAACAGAATAATCACATCCTTTGCAGTGCTCTCCGGGTCATTAGGGAGGCTCAGACAGTGATCATGCCTAGGCACAGGACCTGAAACCAAACGCAGTAAACTACATTTGATGGATAATTATCCTCTGTTATTGTTCAGCTGCAGAGGAAATGGCCCATAAGCTATCTGGAGTCTTCCTTTGGCACCTGCCGCCCAGAGCCATGTTGAAGGGGAAAAGCATACCGCAAAGAGATCTGAGTGGCCCTGAGCCACATGGGGACAGAGAGCTTTCTCTCTAAGAGCCCCTGTCTTCTCCCCTTCCACAATACAAGAGCAACGGTTCTTTGTGGCAAAGGGAGGGGCCCAACTTTCCCAGGGAATAAGGCAGAGGCAGCATGACTCAGTGGTTGGAAGAATCTATCCCGATGTATGAGAAACATTGTTCTGGGTAGCACCCCATGGTGGCTTGCTGTGTACCTCCCTTCTCTTGTTTTGATCCTGCTTATGGCTCAACTCGACCTTTCTTTGAGGGAATGACCCAGTTCTCATCTGAACCTATCCTTCCAAACTCCAACTTCCTAGGCCTCTGCAACAAAACTCCCTGGCACTGACCCACCTCTGCTTATGGGCCATGAACATGGAGAAGGTGAAGAAAGAACTCTGATTAGGTGCCTACTGCATGCCTGGCACAGTATCAAGTATTTTAGATGCTGTCCCATTCAGTTTTCATGATAATCCTATGAAGAAGGCACCCCTATTGTCCTTGCTGTATATGAGAAAACTAAGGCCCAGAAAGGTTAATCAGTTCATCCAAGGACACGCAGGAAGTAGGAGAACCAAGATTGAAACCTGGGTCTATGTGACTCCAAAGTCTGCACATGTTCCCCTCAGTCATCATGTGAGTATTAGCTAGATGCATTTAGGTTTCTTTTCTAACCTCCTGCCCTTTTCTGACTTGACCCCACTGACAGAACCCCAATCGTGTCCTCCCCTAAACCAATTATGGCCTGAGGCTCTGGCTGCCCAGGCCTAATCTAAAGTTGGGAAATAATCTCCTCAGATCTGCTTTCAGGAAGTCAGTGCCACTTAATATTTGCTGCCCTTAACTCTGACCCAGTCAATTTTGGCCAAGATTTGAACTGGGGGGCTATCCTCTCTGATCAAAGTGCAGCCACTACTGTGTAAAGAGCTAACTGCTTAGGGCCTTGTCCCTACAAAGGGAAGCATGCTTGTGGTATTGGTCTTGAGAGAAATAGACTTCGCTGCCATGAGAATGGCCCTACTGCTCACCCTCAGCAGGGTGACCTGGGCACTCCAGGTCCCCCACTGCTCAGACCTTGTTCCTCTCAACCTCACCTCTTGCTGCCCCACAGGTCCCCCACTGCTCAGACCTTGTTCCTCTCAACCTCACCTCTTGCTGCCCCATGAATCCCATTCATCTCAGTACCTGTTCACACTGTGTCCTTTGTCCATGATTCCTTGGTCTTAAAAATGTCCTCCCTGCTCTCCATCTGGACCTGGCTCACTCCTTCACCTCTCTGGCTTGGGCCTTCTTATTAGTTTTCTATTGCTGCAAACGTAGAGGCTGAGAACAACATGCATTCATGATCTCAGTGTCCAAGTGGCAGAAATCTGGGCTGCCTCAGCTGGGTCCTCAGCTCAGGGTTCCCAAGGTTGCAGTCAAGGTGTGGTCTAGAGCTGTGTGCTCATCTGGATACTAGACAGGGGAATATCTACTTTGAAGCCCACTCATATTGTTGGCAGAATTTATCTCTTTACAGCTGTAGGGCAAAGGTCCCTTTTCCTTGTTTGCTGTCAGCCAGGATTGCTTCCTTAGCTCCTAAAATTTCCTGCCATGTGCCCTTCTGCACAACAGGGAAGTCTGCTTCTTCAAGGGCAGCAGGAGAGCATCTCTGGCCTCAGGGAAAGCCTATATACTTCTTTTGAAAGAAGCTCCAACTGATTACATAAGGCCCACCAAAAAGAATCTTCCTTTTGATTAACTCAAAGTCAACTGATTTAGGACTTTAATCTGTAAAATCCATTCACCCACACCTTATACCATAACCTAATCATGAGAATGGCATTCACCATCATCATTGTCCTATACTGTAAGCTAATCAGGGGCTTACTACCAGGGGTGGGAGATCATGGTATCCACAACATCATTTTCCTTCAGGAGATCTTCTCTGGTATCTACAGGCTGGTGTAGAACCCCTGTGTCTACCTCTGTCTCTAGCTTGCTCTGTAAAACACTTTCTTATGTGTCTGCCTCCCACACTGCCACAGGAGCTCATCTACGATGAAGAGAGTACTTTGCTTATTTCTGTACTCCAGGGACTGACTTTCGTATTTAGCACATGGAGAAGCTCCATAAATACTTGTTCAACTGAACTGGATGGGAATCATAAATGTAAGCGTTTCTTCTTGGCCAAGGATGGTTAACACCAAATGTGTGTGTGGCCCTTCCCAGACATGGTGCCCATGGCAGACATCACTAGTTGATCGTAGCTCTCCTGATCCCTGCGCGGCCTCAGGGTGACCGAAGGACCCTTCTCAAGCCAAACACATTCAGAGCCAGCATGAGAAAGGAAACCTCTGTTCTGACTACACCAGACACACGCTACTCCAACAGACCTGTGCCTGACTTCTAATCCTCATCTCAGAGGCGTTGAATTTTGTCATCTTTCTCCTACCTGTCCAGGCCTTGTGGACCTTGATTCTCCTGCCTGGCTTTAGCTTTGCCCACTCTTCCAGCCCTGAAAGTGCCATTGTGGACCTCTGTACTGCAGCCATCAACCTCAGCACTCACTCTTGCCCAGCCCAGCCCAGCCCTGCTTTCCTACTGGAGCTCAGGATTTGGATTTGGGTTCCTCTTCTGAGGTGGGAATCAGACTGATAAGGTAGTCATGTGGGAAAACAGCCTTGACCCAGTCTCATGTGGGAGACTAATCATGAAAGCATCACATGTGGGGAAGTCCCAGGGCTCCCAATGTGGCAACCACCCTGACAGAGAGCAGCGGTCTCTTCAGTTGAGGATGGGCATGTCAACTGTCAACACAACCTCCTAATTGTCTGTCCTTATTTGACTCAGTCAGGGGAGAGATACAGGCATTGCATCAGATGTTGTGACCCTTTTATAGCTCTTGAGAATCTTGCTCCAGGGCTCAGTCTACTCATCTGACAAATGGGGCCACACCACCCAGGAACTCTGCTATTGGGAAGCCTGAGAGGATGGGTTGTGGAACAAATGACCAGGAAGTAAAAACCCAAGGGACTGATAAATTCTTCAAATGAGTAAAATGACCAAACCTGCCAGCTCCTTCCTCTTTGAATTTAAGCAATCACCATCTGGCTGGTAGGCTCCTTTCTTGGTTTCCAGAAGACAGCCAGCACTTTGGGGTCTTGGACTTTGCATTTCACAACTATTCAACCCCTGATGGGGAACATGATCCTCAGTCATCCCTTATCAAGGATGAGCTGTCAGGGTAATTAAGAGTTCAGGCAGGAGAATCGCATTGGAGGAGGCCTCTGGAGCATGTAGCTGGGAAGGCTGGAGAATCCGGCAAAGGTCACAAGCAGGCAGCCGGTGATGGATGAAGGGGTGGGAGCTGAGCTGGGGGAAGCCATTCATCTCCATGCTCAGCATGATCCCGTTGATCTGGAGCCCCCTTAGGACCAAGCTGGGAGTGCAGGATTGGTTTCTATTGACCTAGACAGTGGCAGGCACCATTTCCTGCCATGGGCAGAGGGGTAAAGCCCAACTCTGTAAGTGTGTGCCATGTCTCACCCCTCAGAGAAAGGTTGTCACCTCTGGAGAAAGCAAACAATGAGGACAAGTTCAAGGTCAGACTGGCTGACTTTCTTGCCTTAAGAACTTGTGTTGTTGCTGGGGCAAAGGACAAAGAGGAGTAGAAAATCTCGGGGCTGCTGTCTCTGCTTTGACACAGCAGCACCTCCTATATTTGTCCCATGCCATAGACTTTACACAATACCTTCACAACAGGATCCTGCCGTTCTGTATTTTCCAACTTGGTACTGTATGCCATGGTATTCCCACAAGACGTTGGTGTTCCTGACTTGGACCAATATGTTCTCCCTCTGAAATCTGATCGTGGACATCTTTTCAACAATAATTTTAAAAATGACATGAATATAATTTCCTCAATTAAAGAAAATTCCCCTGAAACCATTGGGGCCTCCTGTTTCCTGTCAAAACCAGAATCTAGAAAAGATGATGACCAATTTAGCAGCAATTATATGTTTATTATATTCATTTTAGCTTAACATATCATATTTCATGGTTTTCTGCAAAGAAGAACCATCACGTCTAGCTGCTCTGATGGCTGAATATATTTAAAAAGTTGTTGCTTGTGGCACTTGAGAAGCCAGCTCTGGAATAAGCTGCATGAAGAGAAGTTTCCAGAAAGGCACGGATAGACTCCTGAAGTCTATGGCGGCCACCACCTTTTCTGACATTTGTGCTTTTCCTGGAGATTCAGGCCAGCATTTTTCTTTTGAAGATGCCAAGGTATATAATTTGTACATCAAGTCAATGTATCCTAGAGCCTTTTATGATAACCTATAGAAGGCTACAAGCAGAAAGGATTAGCATAGAAAATGATTAGCAGAAACCCTCAAAACAATTAGCTAGAGTCTGGTGGAAAGAACTAACACCAAAGTCAACATGCAAATGACTGAGTGTTCAAATACTTTCCCATCAGCATTGAATGGGTTGTGGGTTACGGGTTAAATTGTATCGCCCCACCCCCAGATTCATACATGAAAGTCCTGACACCCACCCCACCCCGGGACCTCAACATGTAATCTTATTTGGAAATACAGTCTTTGCAGATATAATTAGTTAAGATGCAGTCATACAGGAAGAGGGTGAGCCCTAATCCAGTATGACTGGTGTCCGTATAAAACGGGGAAATTTGGACACAGAGGCACCCACACAGGGAGAATGCTACCTGAAGAGTGGTGTTAGGTTGCCACAAGCAAAGGCACTACCAGAAGCTGGGAGAGAGGCCGGGAACAGATGCTTCCTTCAGCCTTCAGAAGGAGTATGGCCTTCTCTACACCTTGATCTCAGATGTCCAGCCTCCAGAACTGTGAGACAATAAAGCTCTCTTGTTTGAGCCACTCAGCATACGGTACTTTGTTACCGAGGCCCTAGGAAAATATCCCTTGCAGGGGAAGGGAGCTCTGGGATGAAGCTGAAGTGCTTCCTCTTGCCCGTATGGTTTACTTCATTCCTCCCTCCTCTGTTAAAGTGAAGAGCCCATTAACCGTAATACTGGAAACGGCTATTCCCAGCAGTGTTTTCCTATCAGCGGAGAATAACCTTTGGCAGGCTGGAAAGGCTGGAAGTTACCTCTGATCAGATGACTTAGGGGCATTTCTTATTTCATTATTTTAAAAAAATATCCTAAGTAAGGCATCCTTAACTCCTAATTCCAATTCTTGATTAAACATTAATGGTTTGCATTGGCTCAGCAGAACATGGAGTTATCTGTTAACTTGCAATCATGCTAACTTCATAAATCTAATTTGTCTCTGGCATTCAGCCAAGAGCAAACGTGAGAGATTAACATTTTGGACGACTGGGACTGAAAATGAAAATTATTGTTATTGTTTTTTTTAATTGAGCCATCTAATATGATTTCTAGAGGCCACACACAGATCTCTTGGCTAGGGGGAGAACAGGAAATAAGAAAGAGAAGCTCACCTCCTTCCAGCAACTTGGTTACAACAATTCAGTTACAGAAGATGTCCCAAAGTAATCATGTGTTGATCTGGCTTTCCTCTTATAGAATCATAGAGTTCTACAGAGGTCACCTTGTATAAAGGGCCATCTTTGACAGATGAGAAAGTAAGGATCAGAAAGTTAATGTAGGTTAAATCATTGGCTGAGGCTCCACCATGTTCCAGCCATTGGGAGGGTACTAGGGTGTCCTCCTGGATCCCATCTCCTGCTCCCAAGGATCATATGGTCTAATGCGGGACAGAGGACAGAGATGGGCACATGCACGGGACACTAGAGCAGCAGAGAGGAGAGGCTTTGGGGCCTTTAGACTGGTGATCATGGATAGTTTTCTGTAGGGGAAACACTTCAGCTGAACTTGGGAACATGACAAGAGCTGGCCAGGTGAACGTCAAGTGTTTCGGGAAGTGGGCGACTACATGAGTGATAACCTGACACTGAGGCAGTCCAGTCCTTCCCCCATGTAGAGCTTCATCTGTTGTTCCAAAGAAATCAAGCGTTGCTGGAAAATGGTGGGAAAGCCTCGAAATGCTTTGGGAAGGACCTGGCTGACCTGTGTGTGTGTTTACACAGCTCTGTCTGGTAGAAAGGGGGAGGTGAGGCTGGAGAAAGCTGGTTGGGAAAAATCATGGCAGTGTCACAGGTGAGGATTGAAGGTGACTTGGACAGGGAACAGTGGTCCTGGAGACAAGGAGCCAGAACCAGACATACTGGGGACAGATTGGACTTGGGCATCAATCGGCTGCCTCTTGAGGGAGACAGAGGTGATTAGAAAGGCCACAAGCTTCCTAGTTTGCGGTCATATTGGGTGGTTGCAAGTGATAGAAACCTAGCTGAAACCATCCACCTCCCTGGACCTCCAAGGGTCCCACTGGCATGAGGGACTTGGGGACATGTGTGACATACTTCTATATTCCCTCTCCATTGTCTCATCTCAGCATCTGTGTTGGCCTCACCCTTGCCCTCTGTAGCTGGTGGGAGGGCACCCCCAGCTGTGAGTAGCACCAGGCTCATACTGTCTCAGTGCAGAGACTGTCTATACGTATGTCAGAGAGCCCCTTGATTTCCTAGGTCCCAGGAACATGCCCCTCCCTGGGCCCATTGCCATGGCTGGAGGTTGGCCCATGGCTGGGTTCTAGGACTGACAGCTCACAAGGCCAAAAGGAGAGAGGGAGAGGGAGAGGGAGAGAGAGAGAGAGAGAGAGAGAGAGAGAGAGAGGTTCTCCTGGAAGGGAGGTGAAAGCTGGTATGACGTGACAAAGGCCAGGAAAGCTAATGAGCGAGAAGAAGGTGGTAGACTTTCCCCTTTGTGGTGCTATTAGCCAACAGAGAGACACAGACAGGAGAGGCCAGTGCTGGGCCTGAGAAAGAATTCAGTCTGAAGAGGCTGAGTCCTGTGAGCAGTGGAATATCCAGTGAATGGTTGGACACATGGAAGTCTGAGGCAGTGGGGAGACATGCCAGCTAGACCTGGAGCCAAGAGCAGACAAAGCGAGGACTGGCTGTGAAGTCCCAAGTCTTCATCTTACTAGCTGTGTGACCTAGGTCAAGTGTCTTCACTTCTCTGTCCTCAGTTTCCTCATCAGTAAAAATGGGGTTTAGAGTTGCACTCACCTTAAAGCATTATCATGGTGATTAAACAATGCAGTTCATGGCAGGCAGTTAGAATGGAGCCATACATGAGGTGAACACTGCAGAAGTGTGAGCTGGTGCGATTGAGGACATCCATCGAGCAGCCCTGTCCATGGAAGCCAGGTCCATGGAAGCCAGGGAAGTAGAGCATGTGAGCAGAAGGGATGGACAAAGTGCCAGATGTAGCAGAGATTTTAGAGCCGTTGCTAAAGCCCAGGCAACCAGAAGTCCTCTTAAGTACAAGACCAGACAGAAAAGCTACTATATATTTAGAAGGGGAAAACACATCCAAACAGATGACACATTTAAGGTAAACTACCAAGTACTGCAGCCAGAAGGGGCCATGCGGACATGGTTCAGAGCCCAGGTCCTATCAGCTCAGCAGCAAATGCACCGCAGTGGGTGGGGATAAGGCCCTTGGGTTCCCCAGGTCCTATGCGGCTCTCAACAGGAGATGACCTGCATGAGCTCTTGCCTTTTCTTAGGAGGAATGGGAAGTCTTTTGGATGCCTCCTCTAGTGGAAGCAGACACTGGGGGTGTGGGAACAAGTATCAGGGGTTCAGCCCAGCTCTGTCTGGAACGCTTTTCTGCAAACCTTTGCACCCCCAACAGGAGTCTTCCCAGCCTACAGAGGAGCTCCCTCTTCAGACCTGGGGTCTCAAGCATCTCCTCCACGTGGGTTGTGTCGGTACCACTTCCCTTTGGCTTGAGCAGCTGGAGAGTCGATGCTTTGAACAAGGCTTAGTGACCTGCCGGCCATGTTTCTGGCCTGGTGATGGGGACCATTATGCGAGCCACCTCCTTTCCCATGGACCTTTTCCAACTGCCCCAGAGAGAGCTGGGAAGAAGGCCCAGGGGTACAGGCTCTTATCACATTCCTGGCCTTGCCCCTCCATTCAGAGTAGTGTTCAGGGGCTGCGCTGCTGACTGCCTCCACCTGCACCCCACTTCTGACCATCAGGGGAGGGACCCCACCAGATAGCAACCCACCCCAAACCCAGAACTCCACTATATTTATGCTGTTCTCTGTTTTTTTTTAACTGTAAAAACTGAAGTGTAAATAATAGTGCACACCGCACCAGTTACAAAAGCTAAAATCCAGGCTCTTTACTGAAAAACCGAAAATCCCTCCCTGTGGCTCCCTTTTCAGCTCCTGTCCTTTCTCCAGGTGTCATGCTGCTGCTTCAGTCATGTTCTTCTTCCTGCTCCTCAGCTAAACCACATCTTGCTCTACCTCAAGGTCTTTGCACTTGCTGTTCCCTCTGACTGGAATGCTGTTCCCTCTGCTTTCACCCATCTTGGTCCGTCTCAGCGTAAAGGGTCTTCTCAGGGAGGCCGTGCCCCCATTCCCTGCTCCACATTGTTCTGTCTGAAATCCTGTTGGTTGCCTTCTATTGGCTTTTGCCATTATTGTCTGTCTCTCTAGCTAGATGGCTCTCCATGGGGGTCGAGCCATGACTCTGTTCACTGCTGCATCCCGGGACCACAGGCCTGGAGCCAAGTAGGCCATCAAGAAATCTGCTGAGGGGCACCTGGGTGGCTCAGTCAGTTAAGTGTTTGACTTCTGCTCAGGTCATGATCTCCCAGTTTGTGCGTTCGAACCCTGCATCAGGCTCTGTGCATTGACAGCTCAGAGCCTGGAGCCTGCTTCGGATTCTGTGTCTCCCTCTCTCTGCCCCTCCTCCTCTCACACTCTGTCTCTGTCTCAAAAATTAATATTAAAAAGAAATCTGTGCCGAATTAATGCATGGAATCATTAATCAATGAAAAAATGAGATAATAGCCATGGCCAACCCTTGGGATGCCAAAGGTAGTTAATTAATTGTACTTCCTTCCCTTCCTTTCTGTTCAAAAGTGGATTGGCATATTCAGTTTGATCATCTTTTGGGAAAGAAAGGGACCAGGGCCAGTTGAGAGAAATACTGGGGAAGGGTACAGGGGGTCCTTGCTAGTAAGAGACCTATTTCCTTTTCCATCTGTACATAGGAGCTAATCCAAGGTCACATGCAACTGAAGTATGTGGGGTTTGTTTCTGTACTACCTTGTTAGAAATATTTCTGGGAAGACTGATCGTAGTGGTACAGTTTAGCAGAGGTAATATGTGTCTGACCTTTGAACATACATTCTTGCTCAAACACAAACACATGAAACCCAGAGCCGGCTTGGAGGTAGACAAAAAACACGGAGCTGAGGGGCTGACCAGTTCTGCCTCTATCCAGCCGTGAGACTCAGAGCAAGTTACCTAATCTCTCAAGGACTCAATTTCCCCACCTGTTAAGTTGAAAGATACTTGTTTGCCCCAAAAATCTCCCAAGGAGACTCTGAATCATGAAGGGAGCTTCAGAGCAGCCCCTGGGGTGCCCAGTGACCCCATACTTTCCTAGATGTGGGCACTCAGTTGTGAGAATCTCTGTGCGACCAGCTGGATGCAGTTGTCCGTGTGCTAGTATAGATCTCCCTAGACAAGGCTACGCCCTTCATGCAGTCTCCAGGAAGCATACATTCTGGATGGACAATCTTGATTGAAAATTGACCTCTTGTTAAAGGAAATGTAAATAGGCTTGGGAGAGTGTGGTACAGTGGTTTTCTGTGGATGGGGTTTCGGGAACTGCAGTCAAGTACCACTGACCCTCTTTAGGCCAATACCTTCCTCTTTCTGAGCTGTGACACCTTTGCCTCTACAGTGTGTGTATGTGTGTGTTGGGATTAAACCAGGCACCACGGTTCATAACTTGGAGATCTTAATGAAAATTCTTTCCCGTCCCCAGAGAATAGACATAAACTCAAGCAAATGAGACGAAGATGCCCTGAAATTTATCCATTAACCTCAGTCAACAGCCCTAGATAGGAAGATCTTTAAGTGACATCCAAATTCTGAGCTCGTGTTTTGTTTTTTTGTTTTTTTTAGGACAAACTTAGGTGGAGCTAGCCATAGGGCTCCTATTGAGTTCAAGGGCAGGGATGTTCCTTGGGAATTCTAGGTGCCGAAAGCTGGCCTGCAGAGAGATGTGCTGCGCTAAAGGAAGATCTCATGGGGGAAAGAGTATGACAGATCTGATGAAAAGGGGATAAGACAGAAAGGAGGCTCAGATCCTTCTAAGGAAGCCGGACCTGCTTCTGTGCTCTGTTACACTGCATTAGGTCAGCAGAGGGCAGAAGAGAGCAACATTGCTCTTCCCAGGCCTTCCTGGGAAGGCACTAGTCCAGCCGAAGGCATCATCCATCCATTTACCAGCTTTCTTAAAAATTTATTTGTTAATTTACAGGTTGTTCAAACTTGGACAAGTCACTTGATCTTTCTGAGCCTTAGTTCCTATACTTATGCAACGAGAAGAATAGTATTTGCCTCATAGGGATACAGGTTTAAAGGACATAACACATCTATTTAGCAGTTTCTGGCACAGAGCAAGTGCTAAAAAAATAGTAGCTATTACTATTACCATTATTTATTGACTCACACAATAGTTCATTCGTTCACTCAATCATTCTAATGCACCATGCATTCGTCTAGTATCTGTTATGTAAAAAATACTGCCCTCGGTGTTCTGTGGGTGGGGGTGAGTCTCCAAGATGACTAAGATGTGCTCTCCTAAAACAGAGAGAGCATACACTGCCAAGTAACTGTGATCAACTGTGGGGAAACTTGATGGGGGTTCCTGCTGGTGGGAGACACGAAGGGCATGTTCTTGGAAGGCTAAGCCTTTGAAATAAATAGCTTCTTGAAAGCACAGATGCACGAGCCTCAGCCCAGACCCACAGAATCCCCAGCTCCAAAGATGGAATTGGCTGGTCTGTCTTCATAAGGTTCCACAAGTGATTCTGATAATAAGCTAGGTTCAGAGAAGCACTTGGCTGGCTGTTGAAATATGCATAGGATCTAATTCCCTGAAGATGAGGGCCGCCGGGGAACCTGCTCTTTCCTGGGAAGGGCTTGCCATCACTGCGGGTGCCACGGACTGGGTAGGGACTGTAGAAGCTTAAAAGAAAGGGACGTGGGGCTTCATCCGCAATGTAGGAACCTTCTTCACCAGCCCCATGGCATGTGGTCCTGGAGCCTTTGCTTGAATATCACTCCTCTTTGAGCCTCAGTTTCTTATCTTTACAAATGGGGACTGCATCAGATGATCTTCAGATGCCTTTCAGCCCTGATGTAATATGACTTTTATGTGGACATAGCTGCTCTGTAAGGGAGCCTGTTAGGTAAGGCAGCGTGCACTTCAATAGAGATCTATTCCATGCATTCTAGAGTGCCCTCTTCCCTACAGGGGAAAAAAAAAAAAAAAGTCCAGGCCCTTTCTCCCAGGACTTGGGGTCCTCTTGGATATTTTACCTTCTGCCCGTCTCATTTCCTTTATGCTTCAGTTAAAATGAAGGAATGATCTGCCTACTCTTCCCCAGTATCCTTCACAGTCTCATCCATCTCTGCATCATCTACCAGCCTGATATTCTCATTATCCCTCCAACTTTCGATCCTTCTGCCCCTGAAGCTGAGCCTCCCAAATCCTACAAGATTCTTTTTCAAATGCTGCTTCTCCTGTGAGCTGTTCCCCAAATCAGGTGACTTCTCTTTTCTGGGCTTCCCATGCCAAACCTGGCACCATGATGGTTACTGCCATCAGCTAATGTTTACAGAGTGCTTGCTATGTGCGTGTTTTATTTTATTGACTCCTTTCACTAGACTATGATATTGATACCATGGCCATCTGCATTTTATAGGTGAAGAAACTGAGATCCAGGGTGGTTAAATACCTTGCCCCTGGAGACTCTGCTGTTTATTCCAGTAGCTTCTGTAGGTATCCACCTCAGTGCTCAACTGAAGACTCCCCCTAGCAATCCCAAATGCTGCTACTTGTATTTCTCAGGTGCTTAGAGGAGAACTTGAAATCTTGTGTGGAAAGATGCAGCATCTCTGGGAACATAACAATGTCAGGACAAGATGGGTGGGTGGAGAGTAAACAGTATGTCTTGGGACACTTAAAAATAGGAAAAACCATGAAGAAACAAAATGTTGGGTCCACTTCACCTTAGCCCAAAGCAGCGAACTCTGTGTCTGTTCCTAGCAGGCTGAGGACGCCCATAGAATGCTCTGGGTTCAGATCCAGACTTTGTATGACATCCTAGGAAATGTTTAGGTGATGCAATTTATTACACTGATGACTTTTAAGAAAAGCTGAGAGTGGAAAATAAGATAACCACAACACAAGTGAAATCCAATTTTTAACTTGGTTCTTGCACTTGGTGGGAAAGGTGGACACACTGTGTGTGTTGGGGGCTGGGTAGGGATAGAGTAGAAGGAAACTCTTTTATGGGGATGCAAAGGAATTGACACACACCCCTTCCCTTCCTGTGTGGTTGTTTTTAATTCAAGAAGCTGCTCAGAGGGGAAAAGCTGTCTGTCCCAGCTGTAATTGTCCCAGTGGCAGCCAGCATTAATGGAATGCGCAAAACTGGCCCTTTGGGACAAGGTATTTGAAAAATGGTTGCCAAGGGTTAAGAACCAGGAGGTTTATTTTTCATTTGTGCAGCAACAAGTTCCACATCCTTCTTTTTGTTCTGGGAAATTTTTTTCTTGGCTTTTCAAACCTCCAAATGAATAGGGGGAAAAAAGTGAACTGAAGTGGTTCCAATTTGCAACAAGAGTGCAATTTCAACTGATTTAAAGTGGGGAGCAACACGGGAATGATCACAGAAAGAGACTGGAATTAGTCAATAAATAAGGCTCAAGGTCCCGAGCCTGACTTCTCTTTCATTAGCTTTAAGGGATGAGAAATAAAAGGATAGGTGTTTCCATCTATCAGGTTCCTAATAAAAGCATGACATGGTGTGTCTTGTGGCTCAGGACCTGGACCAGGTCATGGGAGGCACTAAGATCTAATCTGGAATTCCACCCCCCTCCCCAGCATCCATGCTTGACTTACAGAGATATATGTATTAATTGTAACCTTCCCAAGGGTTTTTTGGCTGTTTCCAGCTGGATGTTCTTACCATCTGAGAAACCTGGATCCTGTGTTTCAGTGACCCAGTGCCTTACCAAATGTTGCCCAAAGAGTACATCACAATAATCTGCCTCTCCATCCCCCGTCCTCACCTTTCCCATACTTCAACCCATTCTGGCTCTCAGGCATAAAGAACTGCTTTCATTGCTTCAGTCTCTAGTGTTGGACAACTCGCCATCCACCAGAACTTGGTCATAGGGGTGGTGCAGAGTTAATGCCAATGAAGTGCTCAGAACTGATCCTAGCACACAGTACACCCTCAATAAAGGTTAGTCTTTGCTAGTATAGCTGTTGCTTTTCTGATTTTACCCACCTTGTGATAAATGTTATGCTGTGTGTTGCACCATGTTGTGTGTTGTCTTGGGGAGGAGGAGTGGTTAGCACAATGTACCGTGTTGAAACTGACAAAGGAGGTCAAGGAAGCCTTGGGATATGAACTAACACTTACTTACATTTGGAACAGGAAGTTGCAAAGTTTATATTGTTAAGAGTAAGGTATGTCCATGGAGTAATTGATGAAGGAGCTATACATATGGACAATAGGAAAGGCATCCTTGTAGAATTTGGATTTTTGCCCCATACGTTCTTAAACCTTCCCATTTCTTAAGAGCAGACATAAAGGAACAAGGAATCTGAGGGATCTAGGGACAAAGGCCAAAGAAGCTTTTTCTAGGATTGGTATTTTGAGGGAGTCTCGTATTTTATCTTTAAAACCTGCTCTAAATTTGTGTACTACTCCGCAATAGAGACCAATATAAAAATAAAAATGATAGAACCCTAAGAAAATGTTTCATGTTTACCTGAGGGTCTTTCCTGTCACACACACATGGACCTTGTCCACTCAGTAGGAGAAACACTTCAGCAGGTGATGGATGGAAATGTGGGGTAGGGTTTTAAGAGGAGGAGAGGCAAGCTTTAAGTTCATGTTTCAGAAGAATGGGTTGGTGGGATAGAGGGAGCAAGTCAGGTGGCTAGGACACTAGTCCAAAAATAGCTGCAGCAGCTCATTGCCTGGTTGAAGAAGCTGCCATGGCATGGAGCTCGGAATGGTGCTGCCTGTGCCAAGTTCCCGTTCCAGGAGGTTTCTTAACCATTGAGAAGAGTTGCCAGATTTTGTACTTGTTTGCAACTCTTACTTTTGCTTCTTTGATTCCTTAAAGGTTCTTAGTCTTGAATATTCAACATTCCCATGCAATGTTTCTTACTAGTTTAGGCTTGAAAAATGTCTCTGTATTAGATCACCCTTAGCATGTCTGGAGGGGGCAGGGTCATTCAGAAGCCCTGGGAGCTCTCTTATATCTTGGTCTTCAGCTCATACTGGTCATAGCTGATTTGCTCACTGCCTAAGGCTACCAGTCTCTGCTTTGGTCAAGTTTGGGCTCTGTGGTTGGTGCCAAGGTGAGTGTCCTTGTACCCCATGTCCAGCCTTCCTTTGCACAAATCCCTAAGCATTGCATGGACCCTCAATTCTCATGGAATGTGCCACCCCCATCCACTCAGTGTCACTGTGGGAAGGACCCTTCAGGGTAGCCCATCTCTACCTCTCCCTGCCCTCCGAGCCTCTCTCCTTCTCAGACCACCTCCATCTTCTCTTTAGTCTTCCCCTGGATAAACTTCTTTTAAAGGCATAAGTATCTATGTTACTACATGTTCTTCTCTGAATTGGGTGCAGAAAGTTTAACAAAATTTAATCAGTAGTATAGCCAGAGAAACCTGGGAGATGCTAAATAGATTATAAAAGTAGTAGTGATGAATTATCATTATATTTAATGTGGAAGAAGTGAGGAAGTTCCTACTATGTCTGTCCCTCCCTCCCTCCCTCCCTTTCTCCATCATCCATACATACATAAACCTATCTGTCTCTCTATGTAAGTATACACACATACACACTTGGTTCATATACGTATACACACACTTTTGGGTGTGTTTGAGTACATACTTTTGGTGTCTGTTGACTTGGTCTTTGTTTAGGTGGAAATGAGCACAAGTAGACATGACTGTGGTCATACATTACCCCTTTTATTTAGCATCTTTATGTGTTACAGAGAGATATTATGTTTTATTCCTAAGTGATATGAGGTACCTGAGGAGATTTCTGGAGTGGCTGAACCATTGGGCAGGCATCAAGTTTTCCAAACTCATGGATATGAAGTTTGGTCACTTACCCAGGAATGACTCATCTAGGGGACCAACTTCCACAGCCAGATGCAAATGAGATGGATCAAACAGCCTAAATTCTGATATTGTCATTTCTTCAGAGTAGAAGTTGCTGGGTCCAATTACCTGGGCTGCCTCCTTCTGGTGCTGTTTGTTGGAAGGACCAGTCACAGTTCAGAAGCCTGCTGGTGAGCATAGATTTAAGGAAGAAAACTTCAGTGTTGCCAAGAAGGTTTCTGTTAGACTGGCAGAGTTTGAAGTGTGTGAGAAATTTATCTTTGCATCCACTTCGGCACCAAGCACAGCCCTGGCTCAACAGAGCCAAAAATAATGGGCATTACTGAATACCAGACTATGTTCGAAACATTTGGCATGTATGGACTCATCTAATCCTCACAACCACCCTAGAGGGTAGATGCTGTTAATTATTCTCATTTAAAATATAAGGGAATTGAGGCTATGGGTGGCAGAGTAATAGCTTCCAAAAGATGTTGATGACCTAACCCTTGAAACCTGTGAATATATTACCTTATATGGCAAAAGGGATTTTGCAAATGTGATTAAGGTTAAGGATCTTGAAATGGGAAGATGGTCCTGGATAAGGCAGGTGGGTATAGTCTACTCATATGAGTCCTTAACATTGGAGAACTATGATTTCTAGCTATAGAAAACAAAGCAAAAGACACCATGAGAAGGACTGTGCCCTACTGCTGACTTTGAAGATGGAGGGAGGGGTCATGTACAAGGAATGTAGGTAGCCTTGAGAAGCCAGAGAAAGCAAGGAAATGGATTCTCCCCTAGAGCTTCCAGGAGGAACACAGCCCTGCTTACATCTGGATTTCAGCCCAGTAAGACCTATATCAGACTTCTAATCTTCAGAACTGGAAGAGAATAAATTTTGGGTAGTTTAAAGCTGCTATATTTGTGGAAATGGGTTACTGTAGTGATAAAGAACTAATATAGATCTTCAGAAAATAAGTAACACAGGTAATAAGTGATAGAGCTAGAGCTAAACCCCAAGCAGTCTGGTTTCAAAACTCATGCCCTTGACTACTCTGTAACATGGTCAATTTTACTGCCATTATCCACAGAATTAGTAAATGAATAAGAAAAGGAAGAATGAAAGAATATGAGAGAAAGGAAGGAAGAAAAGAAGGGCAGAAAGAAAAATTTTTGTGTGAGTTGGTTACAACCTTTTGTTCTATCCATTTCTATTATGAGGATATTTCTGCTTACTTAACAATAACCATAGAGCTAGCTCACTCTTTCCTCCACTACTCCCTCTTATAGCGCTAGAAGCACCTAACAGTGCACCTTCTAGAACCCATGCCAAAAACACCTTTATCTCGGCATCTCTGATCAGGGCCTGGTAGAATTTCTAAGATGCCAGAGTGCACACAAGCACATCGCTTTGCATTCAGGTTGGTGGCTTTTGGGTGAGATTTAGGAAATGTTGTTATCTCATTTGTGTCTATAGACACACCATCCTTATGCTGATTTAACCTCCTGTCTGGGTCCTCTAAACAACCTGTTTGGGCCACAACTGGAGTTACCAGATTTAGCAAATAGAAACCAGAATACTCATGGAAAATTGAATCTCAGATAAATAGAAAATAATTTTTTAGTATAACTGTGCCTCAAACATTGCATGAGATATATTTATACTAAAAATTATTATTTGTTTATATGAAATTCAAATTTAACTAGGGATCCTATATTTTATTGGTAACTCTACCCATGGCACACAGTAAGGAAGCTAATCTGGGGTAGGAGACTTTTATAGCCCCTTGAACCACCCTAGGGATAACTGTCCATCCCAGGCCAAGACGGAGACAAATATCTTCTGCACTGCTTGGTTGTTCTAAGCAGGTGCTCCAGTCCCAGGGAGGGGGTAAGAGCAGCTGAGGGAGAATGGAGTAGAGGAGATGGGCTAGGATGGATAAGTAATCATGACCCAGAAGATGCTGTGCAGTCATCTTCAGCCTTCCAGATGACTACTCCAGTGTATTTACAAATGGGGTGCTCATATTGGCCTGGGAAAGAGCCACCATTTGGGGCCTTTGAGTCTCTTGGCTGTCACAGTAGTTTGTCTATGGGGTAGATGCCCAGGTCTAGGAAACCTGAGTTTTGGTTGCATGTCAGCTATACTATTACTCCTATAATACCCCTATAATACCCTCTACCACCCAGTCACTCAGAATCTCCTCAACCAGCATAATTCTCAATCTTGTCTCCAACTTTTACTTTTCTGCTAGCCATTGTATTGGTTTTGGGGAATTCAATCTTTGATCAATCCATCAATCAACCAATAAACAAGAAGTAGTTATTGAGTACCTGCTGTGTTAGGCTATTGCCTAACATAAGAATATGTTAGCCCCAGTAATAAAGACAAATACCAGTCCAAGAGGAGCGTATGGTCAAACAAAAAAAAAAAATAAGATTTGATTATATGGGGGAAAAATGAAAAATGCCAAGATGGTTCTGTCCCTTATGAAACATCCATCAGACATTGATCACCATGTTGGGTACTAGAGACATGGAAAACAAGGTGGGGAGCTCACTCAGCTGAGGAGATACAGAAATAAAAAGTTGCTGGAATGAATAGGGAAGAGGTCCCTAACCCAGCCTGGAGAGTAGGAGAAGGTTTTGTTGAGGTGGTGAGGCCTGAACAGACTCTAGAAAGAGAAGTCAGTTAGATGAATGAAGGTCATAAGGTTGGTCGAAGGTATGGTGGAAAGGATGTTTCAGGGAGAAGGAAGCATACGTGTTGTGAAAACTGCAGGTGTTCCAAGGCAACTAGAATGGAGATGGGCTAAAGGTGGCTGGGGAGGACCTAACCATAGATTCAGATGTCTGTTTCTAAAGGGGAGGTGAGATCATTGCTGAGTGGTGTAGTCAGAAAGGAGTATGACCTGAGCTTGAAGAGTTTGTCACAGTGGAATTTCAGTGCCCCTTGAGCTGAGGGAGCTGGCAGAGTCAGTGTTATTAGACAGACCCACTGGATTGGACATGGGTGTGTGGGTAGACCCACTGTGGCTCATGGGGGGGATCCAGCAGCCACTGATATATGACCAGTTGACTTCAGAAATGTCTTACAGGAAGTAGGTATCTTCAGAGCTGGGCAGAACATGATGACATGAGTGGGATTGTGGGGGGCGGAGATTAAACTTGTAGAGCTACTCGCTGTGCTGAGAATACCATACAAGCTTTCTCATTTGATTGTCATAACAAGCTGGCAAGTTACACATTGTCTGTATGGTTCATGCGAGGAAACTCAGCTTCAGAAATGTTAAATAAGTTTCTCAAGGTCATTTGGGGAGAGCTGGATTTATTGAGGTCTTTCTGAATTCAAAACCACAGAGATACCCGCCCCCATAACATCCCTTTGAGATCTTGAATATTGAATCCTGCTTCTTCCATTATTTGTGTGATTAGATGGAGAAAAACTTATTCACCAGAATTTCTCCTGGGGAATGACCACTGAACCTGTCTGGAAAATATACTTGGATAAGCTGTTTTGGCACTGAAGGTGAGGAAGGATTCTGAGGGCATGCTCAAGCAACAAAAGGTGATCTCCTGACTGCTGTACCTTAGTCAAGAGTATAGGAGCTTTGCATTTGAGCCTTGGTTTTCCTTGAAAGATTGTTAATTGCTTACCATCTGGCCTTTGTATCTCCTATAACCTCGAGTAGAAATACTAGCTTTGAATAACCTAAGTCCTGACTGTAATCACTTGGACAACTCCAGCCTGTCACTCATTCATTCCACACAGACATGCCACTCATGCCCAGCTTGCTACTTTCTCTATAGCCAAGGGATAAGAGTTATGGTCTTTGTTCTATGTCTTTATAATGTAATGCCATTGTCTACGGAATTTGAATCAGACATAAACACACCTCCCCCATATGTGTAAAGGTATTTATAATTTAATATATTAAATAAATGGTCCACTACTATGTACTGAATATTTGTGTGCTCCCAAAATTATTGTATGGAGTCCTAATCCTTAATGTGATACTGAGAGGTGGGACCTTTGAGAGGTGATGAGGTCATGAGAATGGAGCCCTCATGATTGGATTAGTGCCCTTATAAAAAGAGACAGAAGCAGACAGTCTCTCTCTTGGCCATATGAAGGCATAGTATGAAGGTGGCTTTCTGCAAACTGGAAAGCAGATCTTACCAGGCACCAAATCTGTAGCACCTTGATCTTGGATTTCCCAGCCCTTAGAACTATGAAAAGGAAATGTTTGCTGTTTAAGCTGCCTAGTCTATGGTATTTTGTCATAATGGCCCCAGCTAAAACAACCACTATCCCAATAGTTTGCAAAAATAATAAAACATGGACAAATAGAAACGTTAGAACAATGAGTAGATAAGAAAAACATTATTAATTTAATGTTTTTATTAACAAAGCATCATGAATGATACTAGATGTACTTACATAACTCAGTCATTTTGGCAATTACAACCTTTTTGGCTGACTTTTGTTTTCAGTCCTGATTATATCAAAGTTGTCTTTAGCCTAGAAATCAGGCTGACAGTGAGTTAGCCCCAGGAGGACCATTGCATCCACCCTCTTAGCATCATTTCAGCCCATGGTTTCTTCATAGGAATCTTTGAAAGCTACTTGTCTGTTTTGTAAGGGTTGGTTCAGTTAAAACGGGATAATATATTGTAAAATTTTCCTTAGCTAGGCACACACAGACAACCCATTACAACATGCCTGCAAGTGAAAGAAGTGGGGCTTAGTACTGCCAACTCCACTGCTTGGACTTTCCCCCACCCTTCCCTGGGGGCTTGTAGACCACAGGTGACTGTGGCCACCTGACACTGGGTTGACTTAGGGCACTAGTGTCAATGTGTATATAAAATACAAGGAGGGGAAAGTTTACACTTTTTTTTTTAAATCTCCTTTTATCATCTCAACACTTTCTGGATCATCTTGTATATTCTACTTTGGAAACTACCCATCTACAAGGTGGGGCAATATGAGCCAAAGATGAATATCAACCAGGGTGGTTGCAATGAAGAAAAATCCAGGCAGCTGAAAAAGGGGCCTTGACTTGGTCTAGATGACCAGGCATTTTCCCTGCAGAAAACCAATTGAGCTGAGCTCCAAAGACAATAGTTTCCCAGACAGAGTTGGAGAAGAGATAGCCAGATTATAGAAAGAAAGGAAGGAAGGAGGGAGGGAAGGGAAGGGAAGGAAGGAAGGGAAGGGAAGGAAGGAAGGGAAGGAAGGGAAGGAAGGAAGGGAAGGGAAGGAAGGAAGGGAAGGAAGGAAGGAAGGAAGGGAAGGAAGGGAAGGAAGGGAAGGAAGGGAAGGAAGGAAGGGAAGGGAAGGAAGGGAAGGGAAGGGAAGGAAGGAAGGGAAGGGAAGGGAAGGGAAGGAAAGGAAAGGAAGGAAGGAAGGGAAGGAAGGAAGGAAGGAAGGAAGGGAAGGGAAGGAAAGGAAGGAAGGAAAAGGAAGGAAAGAAGGGAAGGGAAGGAAGGGAAGGGAAGGGAAGGGAAGGGAAGGGAAGGGAAGGGAAAAAGAAAAAATTGCAAAGGCCCTGATGTCAGAGGAAGCAGAATCCATGAGGGGAACTGCATGGAGGCCGGTGTGGTGGTACACAGAAATCAAGGCAGGGGAGGGAGAGGCAGTAGTATAAGATAAACCCTGATATCTCCTAGACTCTTCAGATGCATCTCAAAGGAGGTGCTGAGAAAACGCCCCAGGATGAAAAGAGTCTGAGAGGTTGGGAACAGCAATGGTAAGAACAGATTGCTCATTGGGACCCTGGGTAGGAAGAGGTTTGGGGTGGTTGGTGGCATGGGCTCCAGGAACTCCAGGGAGCTCTGTCCTGAGCCCATTGCTATTCATCTGAGAATATCCCAAAGACCAAGAGAGATGAATAATGACAGAGTGTAGTGAAGTATGCAGACAAGGGCTAGGGATCTGTTGACAACAATCACAGCTACCGATAAAAACTCAAACACACTGTCTACTGGCAAGTCTTTCCCTCATTTTAAAGTTATAGTCTGTGTCCCCATGCCCCCACTGCAGTGTTAAATTATACATTAGTTCCTTTGCCACATGGTACAGCTCAACTCAGCTCTGTCCAGAACCTCCAGGCACAAGACTTTCAAATGAAATATAAATTGTGTTATAACCTGCATTTAATTAATGCCACTTTACACTTAAGATCTAAAAAGAAGACTCTACAAACACGCTTCCCCATGCAAGCACATCCTGCAAAGACTGGAGGAAGGGAAAAAGAACAAAACTACAGCTTTAATCTCCGTTACATTCAATGAGCAAAACACACTTCTTTACTCTAGGTAAACATTGTAGGAGCCACTGGAAGCCATTCACAGAGCTCGTGCTGAGAAACTAATATTTACCCTGAGATGTGTTTGTGGTTTTGGCAAGGCAGCATTGTGTAGGCAAAAGAGCAAGGGTTTTGGAATCAGACAGACCCAGGCTTGAAGCTATGATCCCTCAGTTACCTGTTATGTGAGCCTGGAAGGTTTGCTTAATCTCTCAAAGCCTCGATTTCCTCATTTGCCAAATGAGGACAATATATTCACCTTGCAGGGTTATTATGAAGTTTACATGAGATAGGGAACAGAAATGACTGATGCCTCTGATGCATTAGTGTGTGTGTGTTCCTCATCAGTGTGTGCATGTGTGCGCACGGGCGCTTGTGTGTGCACTCACATGCATGTGCAGACCTGTTTCATGACATCATCTAAGAAGTTAAAAAGAGGCTACAGCTGGTGGGTCTTCACCCATTTACATTTCACTACTAGTCCAGGACAAATATAAACCCTTTTGAAAACCTCCAAATTGTTTAAATGGCCAACTCTGTTGTTTTTGTGATCCACTTGCTGGTAAGTGACCTTGACCAAGTCACTTAAATTGTTCTTATTATACTTTCTGTGTTCTTGGAAGTATCCTTAAATTCTAGGAAGAAAAGAGAAAAGAAGGCAGGAAGAAGGGAGGAAGGGAGTCCAGGAAGAAAGGAAGGAAGTTGGGAAGGAGCGATGGAAAAACCAACAGCAAAATAGGAAGCATTTGAATAGAGCTTCCTCTTCATCAGGCCCTGCTCTAAATTCTGAATACATCCATTCCTTTAACCATCACATAAATGCTCTGAGGCAGGAACTACAATCATCTGCATCTCACAGATGAGGAAACCCAGGCTCTGCCATCTCCTTCTGTGTGGCTCCAGGCAAGTTGCTTAGCTTCTCTGACCCTTGGTTTCTTCCTCTTTAAGATAGGATAGTAATAGCCTCCACCTTACCAAGTTTTCTGGTGAGTATTAAATGATACAATACACACAAAAGATCCTTGCTCTGTACATCATGCATAGTAAGGAATGTTATTTCCCAAGGAAGAATTGAGCAAGGATGCCCTCAATCTTCTCTCCCAATAGCCTTGGAGGGAAAAGAAATGCAGGGCTAGGTAGAGGGGAAAGCTTCAATGGCAGGAAAAGTGTGCTGTAAGTCCTAAGCCGTTTGGGAGGGAAGAGGACAGTGAAGCCTCATCCTTGTAGGGTCCTGTGGGTCCTAGGGTAGCAACAGGTGCCAAAGTAGGTCCTGCAGTGAATTGATTTCTGCCCAGCACTTGATTTTCCACACACCACAAGTGTGATGGGACAGAAAAAAAAGAACCGATGTCCGTTCAGAACAATTCCAGGACTCATTTCCACAGTAAAAGCCAATGAAATAGCATGGCTGGCCTGCAAACAAGTTTTGACTTCCTAGTCCTCAAAGGACTTCCCCAAATGAGCTTCTGTTTCTCCATGCTTGGTGGCCATAAAGCAAAGCTCAGATAACATTTCTAAATATTCTCTAAAGAACCCCTTGCCCTGAGCTTGGGGTCCTGGAGGAAGGACACTACGCTAGGAAGCAGATAGGGAAACTGAGGCCCAGAGTCATTTGTTATCTTGCCTGAGGCCATATCACTCAATGTGCAGAGGAAGGTGGATCCATTTGGCTATAGCTTCAAGTTGTTCTGTTTATGTTTGTTCTACAAAAGTGGTGGGAAGTGGTGCTGCCCCAATGGGGTAGCCCTCAGTGAGACTATCAAGCTTGGATCCAGGTATTT
>JAESUZ010002838.1:0-24379 GCA_017311185.1 Proteles cristata cristata
CCCCCTTTCCTCTCCCCCTGACCCCGTATGCCCTCAGTTTGTTCTAGGCATTCAAGAGTCTCTCATGGTTTGCCTCCCTCCCTCTCCCCCACTATTTTTCCCCTTCTCCTCCCCCATGGTCCTGCGTTAGTTCCTCCTAATCCTCCTATACATGCAAACATGTGGTATCTGTCTTTCTCTGCCTGACGTATACTTTGACAATGAGAAAGCCTTAAGTCCTAAGCAGGTTTGGGAAATTTTAAGCAGCTGCTGTAATAGCTTTGAATGTTCATGTTAGGGGTTCCTGGCTGGCTCAGTCAGCAGAGCATGCGACTCTCAGTCTCAGGATTGTGAATTCAAGCCCCATGTTGCGTGTAGAGATCACTTAAAAATAAAATCTTAAAAAAAAAATCATACTAAATGCTGTTGTAGTGGATGTCATGGTGCACCACCTAGCTGGCCCTCCTCTTTAAGACTGAGGTATTGGTCCTTCCAGATGTCTCCTTCCAGATGCTGGAGGTACAGTTGCTGAGGCTTGTTGGTGAAGTTCCCCTCTAAGGATTGCCTTTGACTGAAGGAAGCTGCCATATAAGGTTAAACCCCCTCATTTGAGCAGCCTGTATCCAGTGGATAATGTGGACTTACAAAACCCCTTGCCTCAAAGTGAGACCATTCAGAAGGGCTGTCTCGGCTTCAGAGCTCCCTGTGGGTTCACTTGAGGCCTCCGTTGAGGCTGCATTGCAGCCCAAGATTTCCCTCCTGCTTCCTCCACTCCCCTGTTCACTCCCCACGCACCCCCTGCATGCTACCTGGTCTCAGACTCTGCTCCTGGAGAACCAGATCTGGGCTAGCCAGGCTTCGTACTGAGGGCTTTCCAGGCACTCTCTCTCCAAACCGTAGGTATGACTTTCTGAGATAAGCACTCTTGTTGCCATGATCACTTTACCATAAGGACCAAGACAGGAGACGTTTCTCATGCAAGACCACTTACAAGCAGGAAGTACACAGCTGGGCTCCAGATCCAAGGTTTGCTTTCCAGCCTGTGCTTGTCCTGGCCCACTACACCTCAAAGTTCCTGCCGTGGGAAATCACACAGACTCAACCCTTTGAGGCTCTTGCCAGTCTACACATCTCGTAGCTGTATTGACAAGTTTCCCAGTCATTATTTATAGCTGTAATGGGTAATGAGGTTGGGGCTGCTGTTATGTATTTTTGTATCATAGTTTGGGATGAGACCTTTATTTGCGTGGTTCTTTGATCAATGTCTGTCTCCCTCACTGTAAGCTTCTTCATAGCGGGGCTGCCTAACTGCCTAATATTCCTAGCACCTAACACAGGTACTCAGTAAGTATTTGTCAATGAATAACCACAGTTGTTACTAAAGAAACCTATGACTTAAAATCCATGGCCTTTGATCTGCATACCTTTCTTCCAGAACCACATTCTATCATGAGATGACAGTCTCAAGGATCCTAGTTTTTGTGTTTGCTTTTGGATTCCTCAGCACCTAGAACACCCAGAATAGCCCCACCATAAAGCTTTGTTAAATGAATGTTTTGTTTTAATTGGGAATAAGTATACCACATGGTTCCAATACATACAGCAGAAACTGGCTTCAATATTAAGGGTATTTACTAATCACATATAGTATACAACAAGCTCCAAAGGCAGCTCACCGACATCAGGATTCTGGAGCTGCACTTCTTTGAGTGTGTTGGCTTTAAGAAGGTTGCTGTGGTCCCAGCATGCCGTCCTCATGGCACTGTGGGCAAAGCCTTGAAGATGTTCGTGGCAGGCTGCTCCTTGCTCTGCTCCCTCCTTCTACCGGGAAGGAAACCCTTTCCCAGAAGCTTCCAGCAGGTATCTACTTCTCCTTGGCCAGTACTAGATCTTGGGCTGAACCCTAAGCTAATCACTGGCCTAAGGGAAGGGGGTGATCATGCATATTAGTTACGGTAATGCTTGCTGCTGCTTTTTTTGTTGTTTATTTATTTTGAGAGAGGCTGAGACAGAGCATGAGTTGGGGAGGGGCAGAGAGAGAGAGGGAGACACAGAATCTGAAGCAGGTTCCAGGCTCTGAGCTGCCCGCACAGAGCCTGACACAGGGCTCAAACCTACAAACCGTGAGATCATGACCTGAGCCGAAGTTGGATGCTCAACTGACTGAGCCACCCAGGCGCCCCAGTAATGCTAGCTTCTATAAAAACTACCCTTCAGAGCTGCAGATTGTCTCAGATAAAACAGAACTTTTTTTCTCCCTCATGTGAAGTCCAAAACAATGTGGCTTATTATAACTCTCCTCTAAGTGGTAATTCAGGAAACAGGCTCCTTCCATCTTGTATCTCCTTAATTTTCCAACTGTATCATATTTTTCTGCATCAAGCCCACAGAATAGGGCAAGAGTATGGAGAAGATACATTGCTTGGCAACCAACTTGGCCTCTAAGGGACACATACCATTTCCATTCATATTCGATTGGCAAGAACCAGTCACATGGTGCCATACAGACAGATAGATGCAAGGGATACTGCCAAGTGTAGTCCTTGGCTGGTTTGCTGCTTCTTTTTTTAATGTTTATTCACTTTTGAGGGGAGGGGAGAGAGGGAGAGAGAGGTAGGGAGAGAAAGAGAGGAAGCATGAGTAGGGGAGGAGCAGAGAGAGAGGCTGATAGAGGATCTGAAGCAGGCTCCGCACTGATAGCAGCAAGCCTGATGCAGGGCTCAAACTCATGAATTGTGACATCATGACCTGAGCCAAAGTGAGACACTTAACGGAGTCCCACAGGTGCCCTCTGCCTGGTTTGCTTCTGACCAGAGATATTGCTAACCTGTGCTTCCCAAAAGTTCTGGTTTTACCACTTCACTTTTACAAAAGACCTACATTCACACCTGTTTTTGGTAACCAAAAGAAATGAGAAAAAATGTTCACTTTTATGACAAAAGCTGTTATCATGTGAATGTAGGTCTTTCATAAAAGTGAAGTGGCGTAATGCAAACTTTCAAAAGAATGGAGGATACTCTTGGCTGTACACTATTTTGGCTTAGGAAACTGCTCATAGGAAGTTTGGAATGAAGGCAAGCCTGTCCTATGCAAGGGGGAGCCCAGGTAGTTTGGTATATAGTTCACTGTTTCTGCCATGCCATGATTAACTTAGCCAGAGCTGTCTAATGGGAATATAATGTGGGTCACATATGTCATTTGCAGTGTCAGCTAGGGGGCCTGGGAAGAGAGGGGCAGTATTTTTATTGCATCATAAAATGTAGGGGTGAGGAGGAGAGGGGGTGAGGAGGAGAGAGGGGTGAGGAGGAGGGGGTAAGGGGGTGAGGAGGAGAGAGAGTGGGGGTGAGGAGGAGAGAGAGGGGTGAGGAGGAGGGGGGTGAGGAGGAGAGGGGGAGGGTGAGGAGGAGAGAGAGGAGGGGTGATGAGGAGGGGGTGAGGAGGAGGGGAGGGGGGTGAGGAGGAGAGAAGAGGGGGTGAGGAGGAGAGAGGGGTGGGGAGTGAGGAGGAGAGGGGAGGGGGTGAGGAGAGAGAGGAGGGGGGTGATGAGGAGAGGGGCGTGAGGAGGAGAGGGGAGGGGGTGAGGAGGAGAGAAGGGGGGTGAGGAGGAGAGAGAGGCCCATTATATTCTCTTTCTCTACTAACCTAAGAGAGAGTAAGAATTGGTATGAAAAAGTAGAAGAAACTGTGAGGATACCTAATAAATGTGGAGTTAGACAAGTCAAATTTATCAAGCAAATGCAATTTTTGAGAGCTTAAAAAAGAATTGGCATCTGGGTTGTACCAGGACACAAGACCAGATGCCTTATCGTAGGAAGAGTTATACGAACCAAATCTATCAAGGATCTGGGGGAAGAGCTTCAGGGAAGGATCAGTAAAGATTTAAAAAAGGAGAGTAATGAAATGTTAAAATATTTTGTAGTAAAATTACGTTTCAAATCTAACGCCACTGTTCCTTTTTGTCTTACATCAATGTCCATATCAAAATTTTTTCAAAATAGTTGCTGAGTTGTGACATATTTTAACACCACAAATATTATATGACTTACAGAATTAGGGCCAAGCCAATGAGAAACAATGACATCTGGCCACGTGTAGCAACACGGATGGACCTTGAGGGTGTTATGCTGAGCGAAATAAGTCAGGCAGAGAAGGACAAATATCATATGTTCGCACGTATAGGAGGATTAGGAGGAACTTGACTGAGGACCAAGGGGGAGAAGAAGGGCGGAAATGGTGGGGAAAAGGGAGAGAGGCAAACCATGAGAGACTCTTGAATGCTGACAAAAACTGAGGACTGATGGATGTGGGGGGGAGGAGGGATGGGCATGGAGGAGGACACTTGGGATGTGCACTGGGTGTTATGTGGAAACTAATTTGAAAATAAACTATTTGTAAAAAAAAAAAAAAAAAAAAAGCTGACTCGAAAAAAATAAAAAGAAATCAGATCACCAAAAAAAAAAAAAAGAAAGATTTAGGGCCAAGCCACTTCACATATTACATTACAAAAGAGTTCATCAGGAATAATTTATGGGACCAGCAAGCTGGTAGTAACACCGAATCGTGATCAGGAATTTGGCCTCCATCTCAGTAGGAAAATAGACATAAAGACAGTGACTAGAATGAGCAAAAGGGAGTCTGCAGCAAAAGACTGTTGGAAGACATTTTTTTCCGAACAGTATAAATCATTTCTGTCTGCACTCTGTTGTTGATGAAGCCCTTAAAAAAGTAAAGGTAAATAAACGACAGCATCCACCAAAACAAAACAAAACAAAACAAAACAAAAGTCTATCTCATGGGACAGAAGAAAAGGAGGAGGAAACAGGGCCAGGTAAGCATAACACATCAAATTTCATTCACAGTATCAAGCAACCCAAGTCAGAGAGCTAAGGAAAGAGAGAACTCAGCTGGTTCTGGAAGTCTTGGGTTGTAAGGACTAATGTAGGTGCTGAAGACATGACCAACACAATACAAACCAACTACATAAAAACTACAAGAAAAATCTGTACAAACGGTATTGCCAAGGGATAGAAAGCCCTTTGGCCTATTTATTCCTAATTGTCTAATTCTCACATCAGCATTTTATTTTATTTTATTTTATTTTATTTTATTTTATTTTATTTTATATTTTAAATGTTTTATTTATTTCTAGGAGAGAGAGAGAGAGAGAGGGAGAGAGACAGAGAGAGAGAGAGAGACAGCGTGAGCCGGGAAGGGTCAGAGAGAGAGAGGGAGTCACAGACTGAAACAGGCTCCAGGCTCCGAGCCGGCAGTCAGCACAGAGCCCGACGCAGGGCTCGAACCCACAAACCGCGAGATCATGACCTAAGTGAAAGTTGGATGCTTAACCGACTAAGCCACCCAGGCGCCCCTCACATCAGCATTTTAAAAAGAAAGCTGTACAGAAGGGCAGCTAGAGAGACATGTCAGGGCAGCTGCAAGGTTTCCCCAGAAGCAGTATTCCTCCAAAATGTGACATGACAGTGAGCCCTTGGTCTAAGTCTGTATCAGTACCTGATTCATTCTTTTTTTTTTTTTATTTGACATTTTTTTTCTTGTTTAAGAATTAGTAGTTTAAAAACTACCATGAGGGGTGCCTGGGTGGCTCAGTCAGTTGAGCGTCCGACTTCAGCTCAGGTCATGATCTATAGTTCGTGGGTTCGAGCCCCGCGTCAGGCTCTGCGCTGACAGCTAGCTCAGAGCCAGGAGCCTGTTTTGGATTCTGTGTCTCTCTCTCCCTCTGACCCTCCCCTGCTCACACTCTCTCTCAGAAATAAATAAAAGCATTAAAAATGAAAAAAAAAAAACTACCATGAATTTCAACAAACCTCTTGGTCCATCTTCTGGTTTTACTGGGAATACAAGCCTTAGAGAAGTAGTTCTCAAACTTGAGAGTGCGTCAGAATCTCCTGGGGGGGCTTGTTGAAACTGTGCGGAGCCACACCCACAGAGTTTCTGAGGAAGCTTTGAAGCAGAAGCTTTAAGATCTAGTGCGTGGTCCCACCCTTGCTCCTTTTGTTCTGATATGACACCAGGAATGTTTCAGAGGGGGTCTCTTCCTTCAGCCTGGGTCCCAGACAGAAGAACCAAAGCTGACCCCCGATGGACATAAATGTAAGTGGGGAATAAACATTTGTTGTTATAAACAACTGAGACTTTGGGATTGTTATTGTAGCATAATTTAGTGTTACTAATACAGAATCCTTGTATTGAATAAGCATACTCAGCTTGAGTAGCAGATTTGGCTTTGCAAAGAAAAATAAAATAAATGGAAAGGCAGATAATAACCCATTTTGGTTAGGCTTGTTTTGCATATGTGTGCATGTGTGTTATTAATATATACACCAAGAGCTATGTGGCCTTGTGCAAGCTACTTAACCTCTCTGCCCACACATGTGAACAGCAAATAGGGTGAGGGTCATCTGCTTGTGTTGTCTGTTAACCAATAAGGCTGAACCAAGATCACTTTGCTCAAAGATGCTTCAAAGAATATCATGCTTTTGCAAGAAGTGAGATGAGATGCAAAGTCAATCAGATGACTTGAAAGAGAGAGAGCGAGGGAGAGAGGAATGCAGTAAGGAAACTAAAATCTCAATAATAGGATTTAAGTAAAAACAGAAGCAGAAATAATGCCTTGGGAAACCTTATCAGTAATATTGAAGGCCAATTTGAGTTCTACAGATGCCAAAAAAAAGGATAAAGAGATGAAAATGATACAACAGAGAACCACCACAGATAATTGCTCTTCCTTAAAGAGAGACCAGAACAGATGGAGCAGGAATAATTCTTGAAGGCAGAGTAGAAGAAAACCTTCCTGGGCTAAAGCCATATATAAGCAGATAAAAAGGTCTCACACCTCTTAACCAGACAGAAGGGACAATCCGTGCAAGGACCGGAACCAAAAGCCGTATTCGTCTTAAACTGCAAATACTTCAGTACAGCCAGGATATTGAGTACAAAGAGGAGGGAGGCTAGAGAGGTTAAGTATGAACCAGATGATGAAAGGCCCTATGGCTGAGGACTTTTCTCTGCAAAGCAGTAGGCAAAATCATGTATGAAGAGAGGAAAATGATCATGGTATGGGGCTTAAAGAGAATGATAAGAGTTAACAACAGCAATTATTGGAAATGAGAGAGGTCACATACGAGAGGCACCAAGGTTCTGGCGATTATGCACAAATTTGTAGTGATGTCATTCTGTTACAGTTGTATGGCTTTTCCTTCCCAAGCAGTACTTGAAAACTCAGATGTGGGAATGGAAAACGCACATAACTAGAGTGTTTTAACGTGGTGGTTTGGTGTTATGATGTGTCAAAGGGCAATTCAAGGGGGCTCTGCTTCCAAGAGTGGTTGAAGTGAAAGGCTATGGACTTAAGTCAGGTAGAAGGTTCAGGGGAACCTTGAGCTCTGTGACCTCTGTGGCTTTTGAAGAACAAGTACACTGGGAATAAAGGATAGATAAGACAGCAAAGATGAGGAGTGTTGAGCCCAAATAAATAGGATTTGAAAACTTAAGACTTCAGAGATGGAGCAGTATAGAGTGATGAATGTCTAGATTTTCTAGAATACGTGCCAGGGAGTGGGTGGATAAGTAGAGTAGAGGTAAAGTCATTTGGGTTGAGGAAGTTAAGGAAACATGGCTCAATCATTGGTTTTGGGCTCACTAGGATGATGGCTGTAATTCAATTGATGGAGACGAACATTCTAATGCAGTCAGCTGGCAGTGACAAGGGAGGGTAAAAGGTGATACTACCAGATGAGGAGGACCCTGAAAAAGAAATCTTGCCAGGGATAAAAAACATATCAAAGTGTCAAGTGAGAACTGCTTGTAGAGTGAGGACATACTACCTTTGGGGCTGGTGGATGGAGTATAGGAGGAAAGAAATCAAAAAAGCAGACAAAGATGAGTCAGTATTTTGAATTGGATAATGTGGAGATGTTGGTACCATTAACCTGTTTGGGAGGTCCAGAGGGGGGGTTTTGTTTTCTGGATTCAAACTTAATTTGAGGCCACGGGGAATGGTTAGAGACTGAACAGGCAGGGAGAGGCCACAGAAGTGCAGGTTCAGATGGGCTGGTTCCGGAAGGGCCTCGAGGGCCAAGCCAGGACCTGGAAGGCCGAGACTCATCTGCTCCACCACCTTTGCCTCCTGTGTACAAGGCCCAAGGTACCAAGCTCCTGCCCCCGGCTGAGGGATAAGCTCCAACCCTCAGGGTTCCAGAACCTGGACCGCCTGTTTCTTTCACCGTGGACAGGAGGCAGACGGCGCATGCGCCCTGGGCAGAGCGGCAGCGATGGAAACCGCCGCCAGAGGGCGCCGGAGCTCCGGCCGGTGCAGCCCGGGCGAGGCACCCTCGCGGGCAGGGAGTTGAGAGCAGGGGTTGGTGGGAGAGCCGGCCAGCGCGAGGCCGCAAACAGTGGGCGGGGCCAGGGTGGGGGCGGGGCGAGGCGGTTCCGGAAGGAAGTGGTTCCGGGTCCCGTGGTCCGGTGGTGGTAACTGTGGTGTCGCTCTTGTGGGAGGTGGCGACCGTGAGAGGGGCGAGGCCCGAGGGGCTGGCGGCGCGGCGGCAGCGGCGGCGGCGACGGGGTTGGTGGCGGCGGCAGGGACTTCCCGGCCGGGTGAGCGGCCTTCGGGGGGCGGGCGGGGCGAGGAGGCCCCGGCCCGCAGGGAGGGCGTGTCCGTCGCTAGGGAGGGGCGGTCTTGGGGCGGCGGGTGGGGCGGTGGGTAGCTTGCGCGGGCAGGTCTCGGACTCCCGGGGGACCGCTCCCCTCCCTCCGCCTTAGGCCAGCTGGGCTGGTGCCTTTTCCAGCGTGGAGACCCCGGCAGCTGCGGCCGCGGTCCTGATCCTCTCCCGTCGTCCGGCAGGCTGCGGCCCCGGCGGTTCGGAGCGACTGTCATGGGGACTGAGGGTTGGTGTCCAGGGACCGTGCCCTTGTCCCTGAGTCGGACTGGGACGCGTAGCCTGCGGGACCCGAGCCGAGGAGACCCTGCTTTGTCCTCCGGAGGCTCTCCAGCCGCGCAGCGGCGTCTTCTTCTGGTAACGTCCAGAATGAGTCGTGAAGGATGCTCTTTATCTTGCACTGCAAAGTAAAACTTGTGTTTTTAGAAACGTTGTCTTGAAAATTGTCGCATCTCCTGTGGTTTTCTATGGTGTATTAGGAAACTGGGCCAGCCACTGTCAGGATTGTCGTATCGGTAAGTCGGGAGGAAAAGAAATGGGAGAGAAACTTACTCTCCCAAATATTTTCTTGCCGAGGCGCTTCTCTAGAGGCTGCTCCCTAGGTGATTGCTGCTTTTTTTCTGGAACAAAGTAAAAACTACAGGTAGAAATGACGAAGGTCTGTCTGTCTGACTTCTGGCCCAGCAGCATTTTTAGCATTTTTCTGAATGAAAACTGTATGAATGAAGGACTGGAAAGAAAAGGAAAGGTTTGGGTGGGGATCCATAGTGAGTGCTTTATTTTTCAATGGTGTTTTAATGGTTATGATAATAATGCTTTATTTTTAAATGGTATTCTTAAAAACAGCTACTAAAACGTTCTTTTGAAAGTCCCTGCTGTTGTTTCACAGCCCCCCCCCCAAAACCTTACATGAAATATTTATATATAGAAACATTTAGTGACAGTTGTTTATTTACAAAATTTCTAAAACTTGTAAAAGCATGATGAAGATACAGTTTCATCATTCCAAGTAACCGTTATGAATATGGTTACACTGGGTATACGTCTCCCGTTCTCTTTCTGTGTAGAGATGAGTGTATGGGTTTTTCTAAAGTGGATTCTCTTTTGTAACCTTTTTTCCCCCCTGACTTCATAGCATGCCATTACATGGCTGTGATCATTTATTTAGTTGGTTATCCCGTTTTACACTACTTGAACACATTGTTGAAGAAATGTAAAATCTGCACAGCCATGATTACTTCTTAGTGTACATTCCTAGATGATAGAATCGTTGGGTTTGTCTTTTTAAAATGTAAATTTCTCAGTTTCCCTCTGGAAAGGATGTGTGATTTTGCCCTCCCACTAGCAATCTGTGAGTATCTTTTTCTACACCCTAGCAAAAGACAACATTTAAAGGATTTCCGCTGGCTCACTTTTGGGCCATGTTTGTTCTCTCCAACCGAGTACAAGTATCATTCTCTAGCTACCCCTCCCCCCACCCCTCTTAAATTTATTTTTAGCAGTTCAGTTTCTCATCTTTTATTCCACCTTTAACAGTTCAGTAAAGAAGGTTTATGCAGGTGAGGCAAAGGCGTCATAGAGTGAACAAGAGATTTGAACTCTGGACTTAACTTAAATTCCAGTGTCTCTGATTACCTTGAACAAGTCACTTATAAGGGAGTGTTTCCTCAACCCTAAAGTCAATATTGTAGTGCATTTGCCTTACATTTCTTACAGGGTGGTTTTCAGGGGCAAATGAGACACTTATGGAAAGTACATTTAAACATACTTTGTCTAGTGGTCAATTACTGCTATCTTAGAAAAATTTCAGAGCACAAAAGCATCTTGATTTTTTAAAGTAAATTTCTGAATTCAAAAAAGCCATCATGTGATACTATTTGCCCCACACTCTGTCACTTCTTAAATTTGAAGTTTGATATTTCTGTCCTAGATTATATCAGAATGCTCTCAGAGTTACGGAATTAGGTGAATGGATGAATCTACACAAATGTTGAAGGAGGAAGTATTTAAAGGTGCTATATATAAAACTGAGGGGGAAGATATAAAGCTAAATAAAACACAATCCTTGGGATCATGATAAATAAAACATAGTCTTTGTGCCTTACAAGCTACCGAATGTCCACTAGAAGGCGGAAAAGCTGTTTTCCAAATTTAGACGGCAATTTTTGATGTGATGCAGGATGTCAACTGTTCTCAAGTGTGCTAAAGTCCAATTCTGCTGACCGAGCATCTGCACAAATGACCGGGCACTCTTGTCTGGGTCATCTTTCTGAAGGTAGGAATTGCAAGTTGGAGAAGTGTTAGTATTGGAGTCTGAGAATCTGGATTCTGGTTTCAGGTCCTTCACTTGGGGCAGATTGGTTAGCTTCTTTGCGGCCTGTTTTTTTCGCCTGTGAAATGAAGGCAATTCTAGCTTCCTTGGGAGCTGGTTTCGAGGATTAAGTGAGATATTTGCAGGACATTAGGGAACATGAGGTCTTTTTTAGCCACTAAAAACTTAGCATCTCGAGGAAAGAAAGTAGATCTCTTTCAGCTTTGTGTGCCTGCCCCCTAGTAGTCATTGGCACTTAGTAATGTTTGCTAAATTAACATAAAATATGGCTGCTGATAAAAATTCACTCTGGACCATTGAAGAAGGAAATATGTAAATGTGGGATATTGAGACAAATTGACTACAATATTTGGAGTTGATATGAAGGAATCAAAGGAAACACTGAACTCGTTGCCCCTAGGTTCATCTCTACTGTGACTGTCATTCTGTGTTATATCCCCAATGCCAGGCTTATAGTCTATCCACATCAACACTAAACCTGTTATTCCCTAGGATCCCCCCCTCTCCCCCAGGCACAACCCAGTTTCTCTCCTCCCCTTGTAGTCAGCTTATTAGAAGGAGTTGTTAATAATTGGCTTTCTTAAGTCTCCTTACCTTCCACTTAGTCCTGAAGCCATGTGTTCACATTTTTTGTTCCTTTTATTGGATCTCTATGCAGTTTTTGCCATGAAAGTCTTCTTTCTTGAAGTCTCCTTGGCTGGTTCATCTTTCTCAAGAGTTTGATGTTCTTGTAAGCTTGATCCTGCTCATGATACACCGGGTCTGGAATAATTTATAGAATATTGAAGCTGTCTGGTATTTGAAGGTTTGGTAGAATTCTCCTGTGAAACCATCTGGGCCTGATGCTTTTTCATGGATATTTCTTTCTTTCTTTATTTTTTTTAACGTTTATTCATTTTTGAGAGGCAGAGAGACAGAGTGTGAGCAGGGGAAGTGCAGAGAGAGAAGGAGACACAGAATCGGAAGCAAGCTCCAGGCTCTGAGCTGTCATCACAGAGCCTGATCTGGGGCTCGAACTCATGAACTGTGAGATCATGACCTGAGCTGAAGTCAGCTGCTTAACCAACTGAGCCACCCAGGCGCCCCTCCTGGATATTTCTTTAATAACTTTATTTCTTCTATGAAAATTGGTCTGTTTAAGCTTTCTAACTCTGTTGGGGTCAGTTTTGATAGTTTGTGTTTTTCTAGCAAATTACTTTTTTCATCTGGGTTTTCAAATTTATTAGGTGGAGAACCACAAAGTAATCTTTTCTGATTTAAAATTTTTTCTTCCATTCAATGGTTGTTTCTCCCTAATTCTGTTTTATTTTTGTATATTTGTGTTTCCCCCTTTTTTTCTTAATCATGTTATATAGTGGTTTCTCTCTTTTAATTTTTTCAAAACCTACAGAATTTTCAATTATTACTTAGATCTAGTTTTCTGTTCTCTTGCTCATTCTCTTCGCCTGTTTTTAGCTTTATTATTTCCTTGTGCTTTCTTTTGGTTTACTTTATTTATTTATTTTTTAGTTTTTTTTTAAACCTTGGAACAATTTATTTATTTTTATTATGTCATTTTCATTGATAAATATGTTTAGAGCAGGGTACCTGGATGGCTCAGTGGGTTAAGTGTCTGACCCTTGATGTCAGCTCAGGTCTTGATCTCACGGTTCATGAGATTGAGCCCCACCTCACACTTTGCACTGACAGCGTGGATTCTCTCCCTTTCTCTCTGCTGTTCTCTTGCTCACGTGCACACATGCAGTCTCTCTCTCTCAAAATAGATAAACTTAAAAAATAAGTTTAGAACAACACATTTTTTTTGATCACTACTTTAAATGCATTCCATAAAATCTGATAGGTAGTGCTTTCATTGTCATTCTAGGTGGAAGGGCTTTGCTGTTATTTTTGTTAGTAAATTCTAGGGATTTTTCGTTATGATCAAGGGATATTGTTTGTAATATTTCTATTTCATAGCAGTTGCTGATGTTTTCTTTGTGGTGTAATTATAGGAGTACTTCTTGTGAATGTGGCATGGGCGTGTGAGAAGGTATATTCTCTAGTATTATAGAGTGTAGAATTTGATAAATATCTTTAAGATTTACTCTGTTGATTATGCTGTTTAGATCTTCTGTCTCCTTATTTTGGGGTCACTGAATTTTCTCATATGCCACTGAGAGTGGATAATTAAAGTCCTCTAATATTAATGGGTTTCTATCTGTATGTCATCTTGCATCTCAAGTAGTTTTTGTTTCATAAAGGTGGTTGCTATGTTATATTCATATGAATATGTGTATTTTTATGTGTGCTGTCTAAATCATAGATTGTGGCTTTCAGTATTAAAGAGTATCTTTGGGTGGGGGTGCCTGGGTTACTCAGTTGGTTACGCGTCCGACTCGGTTTCGGCTCAGGTCGTGATCTCACGGTTTGGTTGCGTTTGAGTCCCCCACGTCAGGGACTCTTTCTCTCTCCCTCTATTTCTGTCCCTCCCCTGCTCACATTGTCTCTGTCTCTCTCAAAATAAATAAACTTAAAAAATTTTTTAAGTGAGTTTTGTTTTGTTTTGTTTTGTTTATTTGGTCACAACGAGTGCTTTGGGGCTTGAATTCTGCTTTGCCTGACTCCACACCTGCCACTCTGCTCGCTCTTTGCTACCGATTGCCTGGTATACTTTGGCCATCCTTTCATTTTTAATGTTTCACCATCACTTTGTTTTAGATGTATCTTTTGTCGAACTCTTTGTGTTTTGTTTTGTGAGCCACATCGAAACTTTTTATGTTAATAGGTGAGTTAAACCCAGTCACATTTAGTGTTAGGGCTGATATATTTGGCCTCAACTCTATCATAATATTTGGTTATATTTGCTGGTTTTTTTTGCTATGAGGTGTATTTTTTCCTCTTGTATTAAAAAAATTGGGAAGCAGTATTTAAGAAGGTTTTTATTTTTGTTCTAATGGTTTACTTTTGTCCTTACACCTTTGTAAATGCCCTTACTCCCCTCTTTGTTTATTTAACCTTTTGTGTGTGTGAGAAAAATACATCGTACTCATGAAATCAGAGTAGGTTAATGATAGGCCTCTGCGAGAGTCTTTATCTGCTTGCAGTTCCTCGCTGAAGCGCTGACGTGGCCAGCGGAGCCCAGAGCGTAATGCGCGTTCTAGCCCCGTTGGGTCTGGCTTCCTCTGACCTGCTGACCCCCGGCTTGTTCCGTGGGCTCTGACCTGGCACTGTTCTGTGCTGAGAGTGCGGCTTCTTTGTTGCAAAGGCTTCCCGGGGTATTCTTTGCATTTGGAAATACTGGGATCCTATTTAGTATGAAATTGTTGTCAGTGGGTTTTGTTGTATACATCTTTACTGAGATATAATTACTATACCACACAATTCACCCGTTTAAAAGCGTACAGTTTGGTGTGTGGGTTTTTTTGGTAATTTAGAGCTGTGCGGCCATCACCACAGTCCACCTTTGAAAAATTCATCTCCAGAAGAAACCCCATGTGCATTCTCTCCAGCGCCCTCCACCCCACCCAGGCAACCACCGGTCTACTTTCTGTTTCTCTGGATTTGCATATCTTGGACCTTTCATATAAGTGGGATCATAGAGTACGTGTTCTTCTGTAGCTGCCTTCTTTCCCTTAGCATAACAGTTTGAGGCTTCATCCCTGTTTGACCGTGTGTCAGTACTTAATTACATTTTATGGCCAAATAATGTTCGGTTGTATGGGTGTACTGCATTTTGTGTATTCATTTATTTCTCAGTGGACAGTGGAATTGTTTCTACTCTTAGGACTAATGCTGCTGTCAATATTTGTGTATAAGTTTTTGGGTGGACATATATTTTTATTTCTCCTGGGTATATATTTAGGAGTGGAATTGCTGGGTCCTCTGGTAACTCTTGTGTTTAATTCTTCAAGGAGCTGCCAGACTGTTTTCCCAAATGTCTGCATTGTTCACATTCCCCCCAACAATGTACGTGGGTTCCATTATCTCTCCATACTTTCAGCATTTGTTATTATCTGTCTTTGATTATGGCCATCTAGTTGATCAGCACAGAACCTGATGAGGGGCTTGAACCCATGAACTGTGAGATCGTGACCTGAGCCGCAGTCAGACGCTCAACCGACCGAGTCACCCAGGCGCCCCCATCCTCATCTTTTTTTAATGTCTTATACGTACATTTATGTATTTTTAAATGCTCACCATTGGTCCTTTGCTGTCATTTTCTCAGTCATAATTTGGTTGGATGAAGCTCATCTTCTAGTAGGTTTCTCAGGAAGGGCTAGTTAAATGCAGAAATTCCCTATTCGTGTATGCTGAAAACTTTTTTTTTTTTTCTGTAGCCCTGATACATGAAGGTAATTTGATATAAAATCCTTGGTTCACACTTACTTTCGTTGATTTTATTTTTTTATTTTTTATTTTTTTTTTAATGTTTTATTTATTTCTAGGGAGAGAGACAGCGTGAGCAGGGGGAGGGTCAGAGAGAGAGGGAGTCACAGACTGAAACAGGCTCCAGGCTCTGAGCTGGCAGTCAGCACAGAGCCCGACGCGGGGCTCGAACCCACGAACTGCGAGATCATGACCTAAGCGAGTCGGACGCTTAACCGACTAAGCCACCCAGGCGCCCCTTTATTTTTTTATTTTAAATGCTGACCCACTGTTGCTTTGCTTCGTGTGTTAGTTTTGAAATATATGATAGTCAGTTCTTTGGAATTATAAGTTATTTATTCTTTTTCCCTAGAGATCTTGAGGATTTTGTCTTTATATTTGAAATCAAATAGTTTTTACTAGGCTATGTGTCAGAACTGATTGTTTTAAGTTAATTTTCCTAGGTATCTGGTGAGTTCTTCATTGTATAAATTCAGGTATTTTTCCATTTATGGAAAGTTTTCTTGAATTCTAATTTTAAGTATTAGTTTATTTCCATTGTTTGCTTTTTCTTCTAAGAGACTACAGCCTCTTATATTAATATATATTATTCCTTCTTTACCTGTCTTCTTTTTCCACTACTTTCTCTCAGACTTGTTCTCTCTCTTACTCATTGTCATTTTCATTTTTTGGTTTTCCTGTTTTTTGTTTTTTTAAAAAAACAATTTTTTAATGTTTATTTTTGAGAGAGAAACAGAGACACAGTGTGAGCAGGGGAGGGGCAGAGAAATAGGGAGACACAGAATCTGAAGCAGGCTCTAGGCTCCAAGCTGTCAGCACAGAGCCCGATGTGGGACTCAAACTCATGAACCATGAGATCATGACCTAAGCCAAAGTCTGATGCTTAACTGACTGAGCCATCCAGGTGCCCCGGTTTTCCTGTTTGTCTTCAATATCCCTTATTAAATTTTCATTTGAATTGATTCTTTCTTGGATACCTTGCAATTTATTCTTCACTTCTGAGATAATTTAGTCTTTTTTTGGTCCATTTTTTTCCTCTGAGTTCAGTTAAGGTTTTTTTTTTTTCTCATTTCACTCTGTTTCTTGATCTTTTTCTTTTCTTAGTTTTTAAAGTTCTGATTCAAGGTGAGGTTTTTAAAAAATATATCCTTAAATGATTTTGGATTTATTTAATTTAAGTAATTTATTTTATTAATTTATTTATTTAATTCTGCTTGGACTTAGAGTTTCCTTCTGCCTCATGGTTTTTTGGAAGGAATTTTCCTCAGTTGAGGAATTCTCTTTTTTAATTTTCTTGTGAACACATGACAGCCATTAGACATGAAAAATTTTGCAAGTCTCATGAGTATGAAATAGTGCCTCATTGTTTTCATTTTATCCTTCTAACTAGGTAGGGTTGTGTATCTTTTCATATTTATTGGACATTTATGTTTCCTTTTTATTGTAAACTCAAAGGATAGAGCTGCCATTTACTGAGGTGGGGCAGAGACCGTAGGAGGAGCAGATTTTGTCGGGAGGTCAGGAGTTTGGTCTTGGACATGTTGACAGCATTCAATAGGCTGTTGGATATGTAAGAGCGTGGTTCAGAGCATAGATGAGGGTTGGAGATATAATTTTGGGTGGTGTTAGTTTATGAAGAGTATTTACAGCCCTGAGACTAAATGAGAGTATAGACTGGGGAGAGAGTGTAGACAGTGAGAGGTCTAAAGACTGAAGTCATTATTTAGAGAACAACAGGGTTCGCTATATAGGGGTCAGAGTGGTGAAGGGGGAGATAAGGAGAAATCAGCCAAGGAGACAGAAGGAATTGTTAGAAGTGGGAGGAAGACCAGGGGAAGTGTAGTATTCTGGAATTCAAGTGAAGAAAATGTTTCTGGAAGGAAAGTACGATTGACTGGCAAGTGCTGCTGGTAGGGCCAGGAGGAGGAGGAGGAGAAATAGCAAGTAGATTTAGTGACCTGGGTTTCGTGAGCGATCCGGACTCAGGCGGTGTGGCGCCGTGGGGGGTGCGAAGGCAAGTTTGGTGAGGGGCTGGGCAAGAGAGAGAGAGGCAGAAGGACTGTGGTGCACAGGCGGCCCTTTGAGGGATGTGGTTGTAAGTGGAGAAAGAGGGAGGTAGTCCCAGGAGGGTGTGGTTCTGTCTGGAGAGCTGCGAGCTTCATCAGACGGAGGCTGTATGGTGGCAGGAAGGACCTACGGGAAAGGGGGAATGTGGGACGAAGAGGAAAATGGCTGGAGTTGGGTCTTTCAGCTTAGAGGGTGTGTCCAGTGCTGTTCTCATAGCGATGGCTTATTTTTGCACCAGTGTCCTCGTCCACATCGTCCTTGGAGTGAAGGTCCCTACTGACTGTCCATTTGTCTTTCTGTGTTCAAGGACAGATGGGTTCATTCACGGCACCCGGCCCTGTACAGTTCACTCTGAAGTAGCAGCATAAATTTATCTCCTGTTACTGACCTCACCTTTTCCCCTGTAACAAACCCTGCTCGTGTTTCAGTCTTTTCTTTCTCCCTGTCTGTAAATTTTAGAAGGAAGTTGGTTCCTTTCATTAATTTTGCTATTCGCAAATACACTAGTTTAAATCAGAGATTGTTTGTAAAGGACCAGATAGTAAATATTTTAGGCTTAGCGGTCCGCATATAGTCACTATTACATATTGTTTGTTCTTTTTTTTTTTTCTTTAAATATTTTTATTTATTTCTAGGAGAGTGAGAGACAGCGTGAGCACGGGAGGGTCAGAGAGAGAGGGAGTCACAGACTGAAACAGGCTCCAGGCTCTGAGCTGGCAGTCAGCACAGAGCCCGACGCGGGGCTCGAACCCACGAACCGCGAGATCATGACCTAAGCGAAAGTCGGACGCTTAACCGACTAAGCCACCCAGGCGCCCCTGTTCTCCTTTTTTAAAACAAACCTTTAAAAATGTAAATATCATTCTTGGGTTTTTACTTTGTGGTTTAAATAAACTCTCTTCCTTTCTTATCCATTAAGCACTTTTCATTACTAGCTGATGTGCCTAAGCAATTACAAACAAAGTTCACTTTTTTAAAAAGTTTTATTGAGATATAATTTACAGGTTTAGAGTGGGTTCAGTGGTTTTTAGTATGTTCTCTGAGTTCTGCAACCATCTTCATAATACCTGATCTAATTTCAGAGGGTTTTCATCACCCTAAAGCTAACATTTTTATAGCTTTGAGGTATGATTTTTATGCAATAAAATTTTTGAGTGAAGTTTGAATTTTAATAACACTAATTCTAACATGATGAAAGGAAAATATTGTTTTGTAATGTTTATTTGTTTTGATAGCGTGAGCGTGAGAGCATGAGCGTGCATGAAGGTCAGAGAGAGAGGAGAAAGAGAAACCCAAGCACGCTCCTCACTGTCAACACAGAGCCTGATGTGGGCCTTGATCCCACAAACCATGAGATCATGACCTGAGCCGAAATCAAGAGCTGGACACTTAACTGACTGACCCACCCAGGCATCCCTCAAAGAAAAATATTCTAACTAATACTTTTTTTCATCACAGAATTACTAAATCTTATTTTCTCCCAAGGGACCCCCACCTTTTTCTTTTTCTTAAACATTTTATTGTCAAGTTGGTTTCCATATAACACCCACTGCTCATCCCCACAAGTGCCCTCCTCCATGCCCATTACCCCCTTCCCCTCTCCCCCACCCCCATCAGCCCTCAGTTTGTTCTCAGCATTCAAGAGTCTCTCATGGTTTGCCTCCCTCCCTTTCCCCACTATTTTTCCCCTTGTTCTCCCCCGCGGTCCTCCATTAAGTTCCTCCTAATCCACCTATACCTGCAACCATATGGTATCTGTCCTTCTCTACCTGACTTATTTCGCTCAGCATAACACCCTCAAGGTCCATCCATGTTGCTACACATGGCCAGATTTCATTCTTTCTTATTGCCATGTAGTATTCCATCGTCTAGATAAACCACATCTTCTTGATCCATTCGTCCGTGGATGGACACTTAGGCTCTTTCCATGTTTTGGCTATTGTGGAAAGTGCTGCTATGAACATTGGGGTCCATGTGCTCCTATGCATCAGCACTCCTGGATCCCTTGGGTCAATTCCTAGCAGTGCTATTGCTGGGTCATAGGGGAGTTCTATTGTTAGTTTCCTGAGGAACCTCCACACTGTTTTCCAGAGGGGCTGCACCAGTTTACATTCCCACCAACAGTGTAGGAGGGTGTCTGTTTCTCCACATCCTCGCCAGCATCTAGAGTTCTCTGATGTGCTCATTTTAGCCACTCTGACCGGCGTGAAGTGGTATCTCAGTGTGGATTTGATTTGTATTTCCCTGATGAGGAGGGATGCTGAGCATCGTTTCGTGTGTCTGTGGGCCATGCAGATGTCCTCTTTGGAGAAGGGTCTGTTCATGTCTTCTGTCCATTTCTTGACTGGATTAATTGTTTTTTGGGTGTGGAGTTCGGTGAGTTCCTTATAGATTTTGGATACTAGCCCTTTATCTGATATGTCATTTGCAACTGTCTTTTTCCATTCCGTCGGTTGCCTCTTAGTTCTCTGGATTGTTTCCTTTGCCGTGCAGAAGCTTTTCATCTTGATGAGGTCCCAACAGTTCATTTTTGCTCTTGATTCCCTTGTTTTTGGGGATGTGTCAAATAAGAAATTGCTGCGGTTGAGATCAAGGGGGTTGTTTCCTGCTTTCTCCTCTAGGGTTTTGATGGTTTCGTGTCTCATGTTCAGGTCCTTTATCCATTTTGAGTTTATTTTTGTGTATGGTGTGAGAAAATGACCTAGTTTCATTCTTCTGCATGTTACTGTCCAGGTCTTCCAGCACCATCTGTTAAAGAGGCTGTCTTTTTTCCATTGGATACTCTTTCCAGTATCCAATGGAAATTTGTCAAAGATTAGTTGTCTGTATACTTTTGGGTCCAAATCTGAGTTCTCTATTCTATTCCATTGGTCTGTGTGCCTGTTTTTGTGCCAATACCATACTGTCTTGATGATGACAGCTTTGTAGTAGAGGCTAAAGTCTGGGATGGTGATGCCTCCTGTTTTGGTTTTCTTCTTCTTTTTTTATTTAAAAAATTTTTTAAATGTTTTATTTATTTCTGGGAGAGAGAGAGAGAGAGAGAGAGAGAGACAGCGTGAGCAGGGGAGGGTCAGAGAGAGAGGGAGTCACAGACTCTGAAACAGGCTCCAGGCTCTGAGCTGGCAGTCAGCACAGAGCCCGATGCGGGGCTCGAACCCACGAACCGCGAGATCATGACCTAAGCGAAAGTCGGCCACTTAACTGACTAAGCCACCCAGGTGCCCCTTGGTTTTCTTCTTCAATATTACTTTGGATATTCGGGGTCTTTTGTGGTTCCATACAAATTTTAGGATAGTTTGTTCTCGGTTTGAGAAGAAGGCTGGTGCAATTTTGGTTGGGATTACATTGAATGTGTAGATTGCTTTGGGTAGTAATGACATTTTAACAATATTTATTGTTCTGATCCATGAGCATGGAATGTTTTTCCATTTCTTTGTTTCTTCTTCCATTTCCTTCATAAGTTTTCTATAGTTTTCATCATACGGATCTCTTCTATTTTTGGTTAGGTTTATTCCTAGGTATTTTTTATGCAATTGTGTTTTTTGTGCAGTTGTGAATGGAATCAGTTTCTTGATTTCTCTTTCTGTTGTTTCATTGTTAGTGTATAAAAATGCAACGGATTTCTGTATGTTGATTTTGTATCCTGCAACTTTGCTGAATTCATGGATCAGCTCTAGTAGCTATCAACTTCTTTTAAAACATTAATATTTTAAAAATTAAGTTTACATAACTTTTAAAATGTATTTATTTGGCATTATTTGTTTTACCAAAAATCAGCAACAAACTGTTTAATCATGCTTATTTAAGTTTTGGTATATTTAGTGGAATTTAGGCAGCAGTTGAGTACTATAATAAGGTGTTGTAATTGTAATTCTTATTATCCAGCAATTTAAAAACAAGATATATCATCACGTATTCTTCAACATTTTGACTGTGATTATATGAAGTATTTATGTACATGATAAAAGACAGGAAGGTAGTAGTGGTTCAGATAGAGGAATTCTGGGAATTTTTTCCTTTTGGAACACTTATTTGGCAGTTGCTATTTGCCAGGCACCATTCTAAGCTCTTTTCATGACTTGACTCAGGGATCATCAAACTACAGTATATTTGACCTTTAGTGCCTCTTGTCCTGTGCCCCTTGAGCTAAGAAAGATTTTATATTTTTATTTTATTTTTATTATTATTTTTTTTATGTCTTTATTTTGAGAGACAGCGATAGAGAGTGAGCAGGGGAGGGGCAGAGAGAGAGGCCGACACAGAATCCGAAGCAGGCTCCAGGCTCTGAGCTGTCAGCACAGAGCCTGACGCAGGGCTCGAACCCACGGACTGTGAAATCAGGACCTGAGGTGAAGTCGAATGCTTAACTGACTGAGCTACCCAGGTGCCCCTCGTTTTATATTTTTAAAGAGTTGTATTTGTTATTTATTTTTTGAAGTCTATTCATTCTGAGAGAAGGGGGGAGGAGCAAAGAAAGGGAGAAAGGAACCCAAGCAGGCTCCACACTGTCAGCCCAGAGCCCAACTCAGGGCTCGATCTCACACCCCAACCATGAGATCCTGACCTGAGCTGAAATCAAGAGTCAGATGCTAAACTAGCTGAGCTACCTGGTTGCCCCAAGAGTTTCTTTAAATTTTTTTTTTAAACTTTTTTTTTTAATGTTTTATTTATTTCTAGGTGAGAGAGAGAGAGAGAGACAGCGTGAGCAGGGGAGGGTCAGAGAGAGAGGGAGTCACAGACTGAAACAGGCTGCAGGCTCTGAGCTGGCAGTCAGCACAGAGCCTGACGCGGGGCTCGAACCCACGAACCGCGAGATCATGACCCAAGCAAAAGTCGGACGCTTAACCGACTAAGCCACCCAGGCGCCCCAGTTTCTTTAAAATTTTTAAAGTGTTTTTTATTTATTTCCGAGAGAGACACAGCGTGATCAGAGGAGGGTCAGAGAGAGAGGGAGACAAAGAATCTGAAGCAGGCGTCAGGCTCTGAGCTAGCTGTCAGCGCAGAATCCGACACAGGGCTTGAACCCCCCAACCATGAGATCATGACCTATCTGAGCCGAAGTTGGACGCTTAACTGGCTGAGTCACCCAGGTGCCCCCCAACCAAGAGTTGTTTTAAAAAGAAGAGGAAGATGCAGTCAAGACCTTATGTGGCCCACAAAGCCTAAAATAGTTACTATCTGGCCCTTTATAGGACAAGTTTGCTGACCCTTCATTGAATTCATTTTATCTTCACAACATTCTAATAAAGTGGGTCGTTATTATCATCCCCATTTTGATCCTCATTGATGAGGAAACTGAGGCACAGAGAACTTAAGTAACTTTTTGTTGGTGGTGTTCACTGCTTTTAGAGCATATTGCAGGCTCTTTCTACAAACTTGCTAATACTGTATTTCTTTGCAGTGTAAAAAGTAAATAGTGGCTCGCATGTCAAAGGATGGCACGGTCACGCTCCAGATCCCCCAGGTGGAAACACAGGTGAGCAGTCCTTGGTTTAGCAGACGTGGATTTGGGATGTGCTTTGACTTGCAAATTCAGTAGTACTGTTAGGAACCTATTTTCCTAAGCTCATGGGACCTGGTTATTCACAGTAGGTAGTTTACAGTGATAACGTTTGTATTGCTAGCTTCTAAAGGTTGACAGCTTTGTGTAATTATGGCTGGCAGCTCAATTAATCCATAATAAAAAGAAATGCAATGGCTCCCTCAAGGGAGAGTGAGAAACATCTTCGAGTGTTAACATCTTTTGCATCAGTAAGTGGTTGAGAACTCTCCAGTGATTATTTGTTTTCATAATCATTATCTCTGAAAATATTGGGAGTTAGAAAATCAGGAGTTACCTATTTCTTCTTCTTCATGGCAGAATACTTGAGTTTTGAGTAACTCAGTTGTGGTTCACCTTTCCTCTTTGCTGGTTGGCAGTATCAATAGTATATACATATAATTAGATTGGAACAGTTCCACCAGTGTTCATTGTATACCTGCTACAGTTTTGGGGCTTCCGAGGCAAGTGACATCTTCCAGGGCCTCAGCAAGCATGCAGGCCGGCTGGGAGGCTGACACCACAGCTCTGAGACCGTGGGAGAAGCGCAGGGCTAGTGCCTCGGACCAAGTATTGTGGGTCTGTGCAGAGGGAATCATTCTGCTTTTATGGAGAGAAAAAGTGGATACTAAGTAAGTCTTCAAAGAAAAGATGCAATTTTACCTGGCCATATAAGGACGGGTAGAATTTCTTTTTTTTTTTTTTTATACAAATAGTTTATTGTCAAATTAGTTTCCACATAACACCCAGTGCTCATCCCAACAAGTGCCCTCCTCCATGCCCACCCCTCCTCCCCCCCACATCCACCAGAAGGACGGGTAGAATTTCTAAAGGTGGAAAGAAAGAAGAAAAGTATTCCAGTTAAGGAGGGCAATAGGAGCAAAGGCGCAAAGCTGTGGAAGTGACTAGTACATTCTAGGACTTAAAAAAGGCCCATAATTATATACATAAAAAGCAGAGCCAAACTTTTCATGTTAATCCGACTTGGCCCATGTGCTTGTTCATTATGATTCTGCAATGACTAAGTCAGTCATGTAACAGTTTTCATTTTGTAATTCACAAGGCCCAATTGTAATGCTTACAAAAGAAAAGGGAACGTAAACACGTGAGTGATTTTAACATGGAGGGCATCAAAGAGGCTGTTTTGTGTCACCCTTTTGTGATAGGTTGGGTGAAGGGGCACAGAAGACTCTGCCAAGCTTAGTGCCTGATTTCTAGATTCCTTCTCAGAATGCTTTGTCAGAAACTGTAAAGCGTGTGATACTTTACCGTACTTGCATGCTGACACATTAGCCTGCCACAGCCGCTGCTGGGTCAGAGACAAAGGCCTTTATTAACTGCGGTACGGCAGCCCACCCGCCCCACGTTCCTGGGTTTCCCTTACTCCCGAGGCTCCTGACGGCAGGGGGGCCGCAGAGC